>BQNB010048476.1:0-42545 GCA_026074375.1 Tanacetum coccineum
AGGTCAAGAAAAGTTATAAATATCATTGTATTATTCACGATGTTTTAGAAGTAACGAGACAATTGTTTCACTCGCAATGTCTTAAAATAAACAAGACCATTGTGTTACTCACAATGTCTTAGGAAAGTTAAATATATATACATACATATATACAACTTCCATATATGCAAATGGGGAAATATACGTAAGGCAAACGTAAACGCAGAGAAAAAAATAGACACAAGACAAACGTAAGCTCATAGCAAAATAAAACTCAAAGGCAAAAATAAACGCAAAGAAACATAACGTAGGGAACGATAAACACAGGGCAGAGGTAAACCCATATCATAGCATGTTCAAGGCAAAATGGTACTCACATATACGCCATAGCAAAAGCACGTATAAGGTACACATAAAAGCACGTAAGGATCACATACTAGTTATAGACCAGACCTAGTATATACTACCTGGTTCTCTATTACCTTGGCTTTGATACCAATCTGTCACACCCCCAAACAGGGTCTGGACGGAATACGTGTCCGGAGGCGTGACGTCATAATATACCACACAAAGTATAAAGAACGACCACTAATGGACGTTTTGAAAATCATAACTCGTTGTATTTATTAAAAATAGATAAGTCTTGCAAGATTTGAAATGAAATTTAAAACGTTGCGGAAGCATAATTAAGTTTTCAAAAGACAACGAGTATGAATGATAATAAAGTCTTGAAAGATGATATCATATTGTACGTAGAATCCATATAGCACATCAGAGAAGTCCAAATCTATGCACCTGAAAACATGCTTAAAAATGTCAACATAAAGTTGGTGAATTCATAGGTTAAGTAAAGCATTTGCGAGAATTAAAAATGTTTAGTGAATACTGCTTCATTCATAGTATTATGAAAAGTATTTAGCAATTTGAAACGTTCAAAGAAAGCAGTGTGGACCACAAGTTATATAACGCATAACAGATACAACTTCACATAAAAGGTATTTACGTTGCACTAAGCTCATGACACCGAGGCTAAATGTAATGGAAGCATGCATAATGCTTAATAAACTTGCCCTGACAGGTGCCATCATGGCGCCATCATGCCTAAGTTATAACATATACTTAGGCAACACGTAAACAGGGAAATTCTCACGTAAAGTACTTGTGTCCAAAGTAAAAGTAACCAACGTATTTCCAAAAGAAAGGCTTTAAGTAATTGCATCCATAAGTAATACAAAGTGTGATATCAATCTTGTAACCGAGTTTGCAAACGAACATTTATAAAAGTTTGAAATCATTAGTGTAAACAAGTTTCTAAACGAGCATGTTCTCACCCTAAAAGTTATAAGGTAAATATAAAACAAGTAAAACGTGGGGCTATGAACTCACCTTAAGTAAACGGTGAGATAGTGATTCCACAAGAGCACAACGCACTATTTCAAACGAACTCTAACACTAACCGAATTAAAAGGCAGCCTTCCAAGAAACAGATAAATAAATAAACGAACACGTCGGATAAGACCTCTATAAAGAGATGAACATCATATGAGTTCTGTGCTTCACTAGTTTATATTAACAAAAAAGTGTCTTTACAACTCATTAGGATTTATATAAAATGTACCCATCACTTACAAAAAGTTGCCACTTTGAAAAGATTACTATTTTAGGCAAAACTTTATATATTAAATAAAGTTTTTAAGGTTCCCGAGATGTTAAATAAACCCGTACCCTTCTATTTGTCAATCCATAATTCCATAAACGCACTAACGAAAACCTAAACGCTACTTTTATTATTTCTATTTCCTTTAATTCTTACTAACTTACTATTTTTAGTAAATCGTTCAACTGGTAACATCCGTTTTATCATTCTTAGAAAACTCATAACCCTTCGTAATAAGATCAAATCCACTACACATTTAAATTTTCCTAAGGCTTTCGCACAACCAAAACGACCTAACCCCTTGAAAATGTCTTAACTATAAAATTATATGTCCAAAAACTAAAGTGACTAAAAATAGGGTCTATCCTCCCTCATAAAGCATTTTTGAACACAAATTTCCCTACTTTGGAAGTAAACGTATACTTTTAGGCCCAAGTTTGTGTTTTACACATTGGCTGAAACGGACTCAAAGGGGTCCAAAATAGTCAATTTTCATTCCAGATTGATCGAAAAAAAAACCGTTGTTTAATGAAAACTGTTTCAAGTTTTCATTTGAGCGTAAACACGGATCGTTTTAAGTCTGACTATTAATGTTTCGATATATGAAAAAACTATCTATAACAGAAACAAGCAATCCGAAAACTACCATCTATTATACTAATCGAACAACAATTTTAAATACTCACCAAAACCTCAAAACAAAACTAGATCAGCGACCATTATATGTTCGCAAACACGCCTCCAAACTTCATTCAATAGTGCTTAAACAAAACACTAATCCCCATTCACTACTAATCCAACCAACAAAACATCATAAAAACAACTCTAAATCTCAACATATCATTATGTTGCAACACACATGCTCACTCATACTTTATCATCAAACATAAATTGTTAAATCAAGAACATAAAAATATAACTAGTTCATGTGCGTACATCTTGTTTATTTTTAAAAGAACTTGCACAAACACAATAGAATCTAATAGACTTAATTCAAGACATAAGAATCAAATACATGAAAAGAGGATAGCACTTTAAGAAAAAGCTTACAATAGATGGAGAAACAAGATTGAACACTAGATCTACAACATACACCAAGATTTTGCAAAACCCTCAAATTTATTTTGACACCCTAACTTATGATCTTGAATTAAACCCTTGAAATCAAAGAACCAATCAATGGAAACACCTTAGCTATGATTGAAAGTGAGCTTGGAATGGTTGATTCTTGAAGAAAATCAAAAGATATTGAAACCCTATTAAGGGTGTTTGGGCTGTGAGTTTCAAGAACAAGGGAAGAGAGAAGAAAAGTTTTTGTGGCTTGGTAAAATAAAAGGTAACCCTAAAATGAAATAAGGTGTGGTATTTATACAAAAATAGCTAGGGTTTAGGGTTACACATGGTTCAACTAAGTGGCTAGTAAGTTGACTTGAACCCTTATATAGGTGTTTGATGGTTCGGCTACAAGGGGCAAAAGAAAGATCAAGTATGAGCCAAACTTACAAGTATCCAAGTTTAAATATCAAGGGAGTCAAAACACTAGTCAATTAGTCAAGTATAAGTCACATGGGAATGTTTAAATAGTAAAGAGTGCATGAGAGTGACTTCCTCAAGTGTCACTATCTTATGCTTACATGAGCACATGCATAGGAATTTCAAAAAGATGCTTCAAGAATTAATTTTGAGCTTATGATTCAAAAATCTCAAGGATGGGAGGACATGTCACGAAATTTTGACATTAATACTAATAATGGTTGATATTTTGGGTTTCTATGCAAAGGTGGTAAGTTTCTGGGGTTCCGTTTGACCCAAAACGCGAAAAACGTAAATTGTACGCGAAAAACGTAAAAATTGAAAACGAAAGTGTACGTAACCTACGTAACACTATAGAATGACCAATATGAATAAAATATGAGTAGACTTAATTTAGTCCGGAGTCGGAATGCGTCATTTTTGTTCCATCAGATCTGATCGTAGAAAAAATGTTTTGCCAAAAAATGTTTCAAGTTTCATTTGAGAGTAACTCGGTCACTTTAAGTCTGATTTTAGTGTTCGATACGTGAAAAACTATTTATACGAAACGAGCTATCCGAAAACTACCTTCTTGACTAATGAAAGCATTTTTAAGTCTCCGAAAACCTCAAAACAAAAATCGGATCAGTTGTTTTGAGAAATATACGAGGCCATTGTGTCTCTCAAGATGTCTTAGGAAAGCTTAGGGACCATTGTGTCACTCACAATGTCCTAGAAAAGTTTAGTATTTATATAGACAGCTTCTATATAAACAGATGTGGAAAATATACGTAAGAAAAATGTAACCACATAGAAAATATAAATGCAAGACAAACGTAAGCTCATAGAAAAATAGGGCTCAAGGACAAAAATAAATGCAATGCAATATAAACGTAGGGAAAGATAAATGCAGGGCAGAGATAAACCCATAACATAGAAGGCTCAAGGCAAAATGGTACTCACGTATACGCCATAGAAAGAGCACTTATAAGACACACGTAAATGCACGTAAGGATCACATACTGGTTATAGACCATACCTAATATGCTACCTGGTTCTCTATAACCTTTGCTCTGATACCAATCTGTCACACCCCCAAATAGGGCCTGGACGGAATACGTGTCCGAGGGCGTGACGTCATAATATACATCACACAAATTACAAAGAACGACCTCAAAGGGATACGTTTTAAAAATAAACATTGTTGCGTTGATAACATAAATTAAGTCGTTACAATACTTATATGATTTAAAAGGGGTCAAACGTGGAAGCGTAAATAAGATTTAAAACTTGTCAACGATGTTTAAACAATAGATAAAGATTCTTGAAAACCAAGCCATGCAAGGAGACACCATATAGCAATCAAAGACATCCACAGCTAAGTACCTGAGAAAAACATACTTAAAAACGGTCAACATAAAGTTGATGAATTCATAGGTTTAAGTAAAGCATTTGCGAGAATCAAAAAACGTTTAGTGAATACTGCTTCACTCACAGTATTATGAAAAGTATTTAGCAATTTGAAACGTGCAACGAAAGCAGTGTGGACCACAAGTTATAAAACGCATATGACAGTTATAACAGATACAACTTCACATAAAAGGTATTTACGTTGCACTAAGCTTATCACACCGAGGCTAAATGTAATGGAAGCATGCATAATGCTTAATGAACTTGCCCTGACGGGTGCTATCATGGCGCTTCACCGTATCCCTCGACATGGTATACGTCCGTTGGCCTGTAGAGTCCGTCAAGTACCCTACCAGTAAGAATTACCAAACCCGGACGGGGATGATTAGTCCCAATAGATCTATTTACAACACTCGCTCTCACTTACCAATCCAATTGATCATAAGTAACTAACGGTTCATGATAACTCAGGCATACAAGTTTCAATTCTACTTAGGCAACATGTAAATAGGGAAATTCTCACGTAAAGTACTTGTGTCCAAAGTAAAAGTAACCAACGTATTTCCAAAATGAAGGCTTTAAGTAATTGCATCTATAAGTAAAACAAAGTGTGATGTCAATCATGTAACCGAGTTTGCAAACGAACATATATAAAAGTTTAAAATCATTAGAGTAAACAAGTTTGTAAACGAGCATGTTCTCACCCTAAAAGTTATAAGGTAAATATAAAACAAGTAAAACGTGGGGCTATGAACTCACCTTAAGCAAACGTGGAGATAGTAAATCAACGAAGAGGATAAAGTTACCAAACAACTCTAGCCGCGACCTAATTATAAGACGCGCCTTAGAACGAGAAATAATAACGAAATGTTGCATAAAACATTTATAAAAATAGACATCCATATGTGTTTGTGCTTTAGTTTATTTAACAAAAACGTGTCTTTACAAACTCATTAGGTTTATATAAACGGTACGTCATTCTTACAAAAAGTTGCCATTTTAGGAAACTTTCTATTTTCGGAAAGTTCTAGGGGATGTTAATACCGTCCCCTATATTTGTCAAGTCCATAATTCCATAAACGTACTAACAAAACCTAAACGCCTACTTTTCATTTCTATTTTGTTATTTCGTACTAACTTACTATTTTTAGTAACGTTCAACGGTATCGCTTTATCATTCTTAGAAAACTCTTAACCCTTCGTAATAAGATCAAATCACTACATTTATATTTTCTAAGGCTTTTGAAACCTAAACGGACCTAACCCGCTTGAAAACATACTAATATATAAAATTATATGTTCGAAAATAGCTTGACGAAAAATAGGTCTATTTCACTCATAAAGCATTTTTAACATAATTTTAGCGACTTTAGAAAGAAAACGTCATTTTAGGCCATGTTTGTGTTTTACAATTTGGCCGAAAAGGACTCGAAAGTGGTCAAAATGGTCATTTTCGTTCTTGATCTGATCGTATAAAAAATCGTTTGGCCAAAAAATGTTTCAAGTTTCATTTGAGCGTAACTCGGTCATTTTAAGTCTGATTTTAGTGTTCGATATATGAAAAACTATTTATACGAAATGAGCTATCCAAAAACTACCTTCTCGACTAATGAAAACATTTTTAAGTCTCTCAAAACCTCAAAACAAAATCGTATCATATTTCGCAAACGCCTCCATAAATCCATCCAAACTTCACAATAGTGCTTATACTAACCTAATCCCCATTCACTACTAATCCAACATCAAAACCATCATTAAAACTACTCTAATCTCATCACCATCTTTGTTGCAACACACATGCTCACTCATACTCACAATCAAAACAACATGTAAATCAAAGAAGCATAAAAATATAACTAGTTCATGTGTTATTTTGTTTATTTTTTAAAGACTTGCACAAACACAATAGAATATATAGATCTTGATCAAGAACATAAGAAATCAAAGAATTAAAGAGGTAGGTTCAAGAAATAAGCTTACAATAGATGGAGAAACAAGATTGAACACTAGATCTACAACATACACCAAGATCTTGCAAAACCCCCAAATTTATTTTGAAACCCTAACTTATGATCTTGAATTAAACCCTTGAAATCAAAGAACCAATCAATAGAAACTCCTTAGATATGATTGGAAGTGAGCCTAGAATGGTTGAATATTGAATAAAATCAAAAGATATTGAAACCCTATTAAGGGTGTTTGGGCCGTGAGTTTCAAGAACAAGGGAAGAGAGAAGAAAAGTTTTTGTGGCTTGGTAAAATGAAAGGTAACCCTAAATTAAAATAAGGCATGGTATTTATACATAAAGAGCTAGGGTTTAAGATCACACATGGTTCAACCAAGTGGATATCAAGTTGACTTGAACCCTTATATGGGTGTTTGATGGTTCGGCCACAAGGGGCAAAAGAAAGATCAAGTATGAGCCAAACTTGCAAGTATCCAAGTTTAAAGATCAAGGGAGTCAAAACACTAGTCAATTGGTTAAGCACAAGTCACATGGGAATGTTTAACTAGTAAAGAGTGCATGAGAGTGACTTCCTCAAATGTCACTATCTTATGCTTACATGAGCACATGGATAGGAATTTCAAAAAGATGCTTCATGAATTAATTTTGAGCTTATGATTCCAAAATCTCAAGGATGGGAAGACATGTTATGAAATTTTGACATTAATAGTAATAATGGTTGATATTTTAGGTTTCTATGCAAAGGTGGTAAGTTTCTGGGGTTTCGTTTGACCTAAAACGCAAAAACGTAAATTGTACGTAAAAACGTAAAAATTGCAAACGAAAGTGTACATGACCTACGTAACACTATAGAATGACCAATATGAATAATATATGAGTAGAATTAATTTAGTCTGGAGTCAGAACGTGTCCGACGACGTTTTTCAGTTTTACGCGGGACAACTTCCCAGAAAATTGCCAGATTCAAACGCAACGTATAAAAGTCAAAAATAATAATCGAAAAAGTTTAAAATAATGACCTAAAATTTACGAGGTGTGACAATTAAGCAGCGTTTCATTTCTTAGAAATGACATAAATCACTTGAGGTCAACCTGTCATATTTTGCTTATAACATATTTTGCTTACTATCATATTTCGCTACCTTCAATACATATTTCTCTAGCTTCAAATAAAAACGTACTTTTTTCATAAAAAAATCACCAAAAACTCACCTTTTTTGACGTTTTACCTTGATTTTTCTTGCACAACTAGTTATCTTAGACCTAGATCTTGCTTAAACACATAAACTTTAACACTTTTAAACACAAAAATCCAGGCTTTGATTTTCTAAGACACGAAATCCAAAAATAACTATAACAAATGATCTAAACAAGATATAAACACACACAAGCTCACGATATCACCCCATGGCGACTGATACCAATTATAGATGTATCAAATCACTTAACAATAGACAAGATACAAAGTTTAGAGAGAGAAAGTTGGTTGTAGCACTTAGAGAGAGAAAGGAAAGGAAAATGTATTATGTGAATAACCAAATGAACAACCAACCCTCTCCAAGGCATGGAGAGGGGTATTTATATCACTTGCATGGCCGGTCACATAAGCATGACTTATGTTGTCCCAGTTAGCTTGGTATGTTTCTAAATATCACGCTACGAGCTATACTATTACACTTTTAGAAGTGACCGAGTCTTTTCTCGATTTCTAACAACATTTTTCACTTCTAACCATTGAATGTTTTTTACAAACTCTCACATTCCCTACACATCACATTTGCTCCCATAACCTACTAAACATTCTTTAATCATTTGTTTATCCCCAACATTCCCAAACAAATGATTTATCACACATTCCTACACAATCCTATTTAATTATTAGGTTAAGTCCATAAATAGCCCATGAACTTTTTCAAAATTCCACACTTAGGTAACAAACTTAAAAAAAACTATTATCACCCATGAACCCAATATATTTGTTCATTACCACCAATATCATCACATTTCTTAACCTGCTACTTGATGAAGCGGTAAAAATATATTCCATGTCATTTTAAAATTTATTTTTAGTATTAGGTAGGTCGACACTCGGTAGGTGTTGCATCTCCCGATAGCACCACTTAGAGTGAAATCAGTGGTCCGGATCCATGGATCATCATCATCTAACATTTCAGATGGATGTGTGATATGAATATCATCATCAACAGTTCTATAGAAGATAACAAGAAGGTTCACCAATTGAAAAACCAAAACTAAGTGGTTGTCACACTCTTTAATGACGTTTACATTAGTACCTTGACAAATGGAAAGATGTTCACCTGTATATCAAATAGTCATAAGAATGTTCACAAATTCTGGTTCGTCTCAAGAAAAGAGGCAAGAAAAGCATGTCCGCATACTTACTTATTGTAAACTGATTCAAATGAAATGTTCAGAAACAAGGTAAAATATAAAGGACTTTAGGTAATTACTTGCAATCATATATTTTCTTCCAACTAGTTCCCTTTTCTTCCATTTCCTTCGGATACACACTAAATTTTCATGTTTTGGATCTCATTCAGATGGCTGAACATTTCATTTGAATGACTGTATTCATGTATTTTAATGAATGATGTTCTTCTGAGTTTGATGTTATGATTAACTTTCTCTTGAGTTCAAGAGATATTATGTTCTGTATAATCCTTCCTTTTTGAGTTTATGCCTACCCACAAACTATTTTAATTAAGAAACATGACCATCCCTCATAAAAACTTGACCTTGTAATTACATTTTATCACTGTGTAATTCCTTGTATTATTTATAATACTTGAAGGTTGAAAATTTGTTGAAGATATGAAAGTGTTCTTCATTTTAGTTTTAAAATAAAAAGTAAAATTTAGGTGTAAAATTAAAGAGGTTGAAGATGAGGGTATTTTTGTCTTTAATAATGATGATGTAGAAGCCAAACAGTGATATTACCTATTTTGACAAGTCATAGCCGATTTCATGGGTGATAATAGTATTTTTGTAAGTTTGTTACCTAACTGTGAAATTTTGAGAAAGTTCATGGGCTATTTATGGACTTAACCCTTGATTCTTTCACACATCCCATTAAACATTATTTCAATCATTTCTATGAATTACCCCACATTCCTGGGTGCTGCTATATGCACGCCATCAAATCAACAAAAAGTATATGTCTCAATCATGTCAACTTGTCCTTCATGTCAACTTGTAATGTCTTAGTTATTTTGTATTATTTTGTATTTGTTTTAGTTCCCATTTGATATCCAAGTTATTTTGTATTTCTATGAATTACCCTACATTCCCGGGTGCTGCTATATGTACGCCATCAAATCAACAAAAAATATATGTCTCAATCATGTCAACTTGTCCTTCATGTCAACTTGTAATGTCTTACTTATTTTGTATTATTTTGCAACAACACATTGACATAATGATTGTTATTAACGAACCCAAGTGTAACGAATTTATGATCATACCACAGCGGTGGACTCGAATGAAGTGGCACATACGTCATACTACCTATAGTGGTTATATTGTGGAAAATGGCATTGTATGGTGAAGCAATCAAGAAACCTATCTTCGGTATACTCATCCATTTTTCTTTTGGAGCAAATCCATTTTTGAAGATATTCAAGCGCTTTTTAACATTATCGCATTCTTGAGTGCCAAACATGACAACAAATTGGTCGTAGTAGATGCGTAACTCTTCCATTAAATCATATCGAATTATGTGCCATTCATTTTCATGAAGCTTGAGGACGAAAACTATCGCTCTAAATCCATAATTTCCATCGGCTCTTACATCTCGAACCTCTTCAATGTAAGGATGAAACATATTTAGAAATTTGTCGATATATGCATGCCTTCTTGGTTTTTGGTTCATGAAACCATCTTTTCCTACAAAACTTTGCATGGATGAAAAATTATACCCGTCGATTCTTGTGTTTGTGAAGGTTGATCACCATGGGCTCTTTTGAAGGAGCTACGGCCACCTGTAGCTTTTTGAGTAGCATGCTCATTAAGTGAACTTTCTGATGGCGTCGTTATTTCTTTTATCTTTCTTAGTAAAGTTTTCTTACCAGCTCACGATTGCTTTTTGTACTCTGTATTAAAATTCTCAACCTCGACTTCAACTTGACAACCTAAATCATCATCTCATAGAGATGTGCATGTTGATAAATTTAGATTTCTCCAAAATCTGTCAATCGCTTTAAGTGGTATGGGATAAGCTTTATTCATATAAGCTAGTTGTTCATGTGAACATTATAGCCCATAACTTGTACGTAATTGACATTCACAAATTTCATAACCTTTACCATCTACATAACGTTTATACTCTTCCAAGAGTATATCAAGTGCGTGAAGTGAAATGCGCTTATTTAAATTTATGAAGAGTGGTATGTTGTATCGATTTCGAATGACAATTTTGCTATGCTCAAGACTTGAATGAATAGTTGTCTCTTGCGAGTTGACAATTTCATGAATATATGACACTGCTGTCAGCAAATCTGATTGTGTTGAATCCAAGTATAATGTGCCATCTACAAAGTAACCCTTTAGCATTTGGAAATGCAGTGTCGTATGCTTTCATGAGAGCCAACTCTCTATCTATAACAATAACCCGCGGAAGCATATACCCATCCATTACAGATCTGAGACACCCCATTTCCTATTGTAGTTTACCTCTTTTTCCTTGTGCATGAATACAAGTGCTATACAAAAGGTTTGATTAGTTAGAGTTACACCAACTATCTCTAGAAGAGGCATCGGGTACCTGACTGTATTGTATATCAGGTCCATCACCAACATGTCTGAAAATGCACGCCATATATTCAATGACGTTGGATGCGTGAAAAATAAATATTCCAGCTCGTTTGATGATTTATGAGGTATAGTATAGCAAATATAGCTTTTTATGTAAAAAAGACATGAGCTCTTGCATTGGTGTTTTTCTACCTTTTTTTCCTAAATGAAATTTTTGGCATGCATTGTATATCATTTTTAAAGTAGACATATTTTGAGGATTTTGTTTTTTCAAAGTAGATAAGATATTTCGTGGCTTCACATTTTTTCTAACAAATCATTCACTAACTGAGACTCACTTTCAGACAATCGTCGTGCATATGCATGACCTTCTAGATGTAATGCTGGTTCATGATTACGTGTGTCACATATGACACTTAATGTCCAACAATCATCATACAAATATTTTCCTTCCAAACTAAAAGGACAATCACATTTTTTGTGCCAGTAATTCTAGTTGAGGTTTTTTTACTAGTGTATTTATCACCAACATCACAAAAAAAAGAGACATTTGAATTAGCTTTGGATCTTTTGATCACAATAACGTAACCAATTGAAAGTCCTATATCTTTCACCCAGTCTATTAAATCTTGACGAGATTTAAACACCTGAAAACGAATTTTTAACAAGTTTTAATACTTTGTAATTTTTAATAGTAACCTATAAAATATACTAGGTACTAAAAATGTCTTTGTTTCAAATTCTGATTTGTTACGTGAGAAGTAGTTGCTTTCATTCCTGATTTTATTTTCTTCATGTTGAAAGAACTCGCTTTCCTTACTGGCTTCATTTCCGTCTTGATGAAAAAAATTGAAAATAATTCGACCAACTCATTTTTTACTCAATCAAGTTTTTGTTTTGTTATTTATGTATGATTCAACTTAAAATTTCTATAATATAAGTACATATTTATAGCTCATGGTAAAAGAAAAAAATGATTGAAATACACTTATAATTGAAGTGTCTATTTTGTTTCTTGATAATATTGTACATTTCAAGATTAAAATATAAAAAGTTGATATATATAATTGAATTGTGATAAAAAAATATTATCTAAATGTATAATTCAATTGTGATAAAAAGTGTTATCTAAATGTATAATTGAATTTGCCCATTACATCCACTAGTATAAATTATTTATTTTTCTTAAATGTGTATTTTAATTTATACATAACAACAATTGTAAGATTTAATAAGAGTAGCAATCATGGGTGCATTTATTATACATGGGTTGAAGTGATCATGGGTGCATTTAGGATAGTGCAAATAGTATACTTGTGTAGTGCAAATAGACTTACCTCACATTCTTTTTTACACAATCCATAAACATTCTATTTCACACTTTCTTATAAACATTCATCAATCATATATTGTCTCATTCTTTCTCTAGACAATATACTACCTTATCACACATTATCACTTCTTTGCCACTTTGAAAAATCAAACTTTACCATTCTTTCACAATACACTTCCTTCTCTCATACACAAGCTTGAATTCAAATTTGAATTATGCCAACTCATATTTGTTAGGAATAGAAAAAGTGTTAGTTATTCTAGAAGAATTGATCTTGTAATAATAAGTAGTTTTAGTATTTAATATCTTGTAATAAAGCTAATTGAGCCTAAAGTTAAATTAGTTAGCCCAATTAGCTAAGTAGAGTTAGTTAAATGAGATTAGTATAAATAGATAGAATTATGACATTTAAAGTGTCTTTCTCATTCCTTTTAAACTCATAATTCTTTTTTTCTCTCATTTTTATAGAAACTCCTCATTTGATATCTTTTTCTGTCTAGTTTCTTTCTTTAAATTTAACCATTTCTAATATGATACAATGCTAAAAGGGACTAATAACAAGTGGTGTCAATCGCTAGGAGAGGATCTACTTTGATATTGTGTTAAACAATAGCTTAAATCGTGTTCAAAATCTTTGAAAATCGAATTTGGTGTGATGTTTATGAAGATTTCGGTTTATTTTGATCATATTTTTACTATTTTACGTTCTTTTAGCATCAAATTCTATCATTTTGTGTTAAATACGTTATTTAATAACAGATTCTAGAAAAAGAACGAACTCTTTACGTTAGTTTTTTTATTCGAGGTGTTTTGATACGAATTCGGTATTATTCATGGAAATCGTGATCGAATTTGGTGTGGTATTCATAGCATTGAGATTGATTTCGATGTATATTTGTAGTTTAAGGCAAGAACATTGGATTCGAACACGTTTAGGATCGATTTGGTATGTAAAATTGTGTGTTTTAGTCGAATTTGGTGTTCTTTGGAAGAATTCGGAAATAAAACGGTTATTGGTACAAATTTGGTGTTTAGTGTGTTGGATACTACGAATTCAGACAACGGTTATTCATCCTCATTTATGATTTCAGTTCTTTAGAGATTACAAATTTGGTGCTCAGGAATTTGGATTTTATGAATTCGATCAAACGGTTATTGTTCCTCATTCGTGACTTACGAATTCAGTGCTCAGTGTGATATGAAATCGATACTTCTCATTTTTTATTTAGGTCTTTTTAAGAATATCAATTCGGTGCTTCAATAATTATAGGTTCGGACTTTTGGTAATTACGAATTTGGTATTTCCATAACTGCGAGTTCGGTGTTTCATTAATACGGATTCAGTACTTTATAATTACGAATTCGGTGCTTCACACTTGTGAATTAGGTCTTATACAATCTGAATTTAATGTTCTTCATTCGTGGTTACATTGGTTTCTCATTTGTTAAATACAGTCTTTAAAAGGAATTTGAATTTGGTTAAAAGGTTTTTGTAAATACTTTAATCAAGGTTCAGGATTTGAATTGGTTATTTTATTACGATTACTAAGTGGGCTAAAATTGTTTCATTGAATTTTGATTGGACTTACACCGTTGTATTTCTAACTGTTCATTATACTTTGATTTCACATTTATCATAATTTATCATCTTAAAAGATTCGTATAACATTGTTTAAGATTGCTAGTTCTCATAATCAAGCATATGTTGACGCTTGTTCAAAGAATCGTCCTTCGATGCTAGAGAAGGGGAGTTATGTTCCTTGGTCGAGTAGATTTATGAAATATATTAATGGAAAGAAGGAATATGGTAAGATGATTAAGGATTCTATTAAGAATGGTCCATATCATATGAAATAAATTAAAGATCAAGGGAATCCAGATGGTAATCCTCATGTTCCACCATTTAAGGGAATTCAGGAAGAGGCAGATCTTACGGGTAATGACAAGAAAGGTTTGAAACAGATATATATGCAATGAATGCAATTTTGTTGGGAATTCCAGATGATATATATAATTCTGTAGACGCATGCAAAACTACACAAGATATGTAGCAACGGGTAAAAAAGCTTATGCAAGGTACATATCTGAGCAAACAAGAACTGACTCCGAGACTTCTTGATGAGTTTGACAAATTCAAGGGGATGCTAGGTGAATCCATTGAGTCTTATTATTCATGTTTTTTTTTAAAATCACGAATGATCTTGAACGTCATGGTTGTTTACCTCAAGCCATTGCTAGCAACAAAAAGTTTCTTAACTAATTGTAACCTGAATGGGACAAGTATGTTACCATGGTTCGTCAAGCGAAAAATCTCCATGAGGCTGACTATGATCAGTTGTATGATTACCTCAAACAAGATGAGAAAAATATGAATGCTTCAAGAGCCAAAAGAGCTGCCAGAACACATGAGCCATTAGTCCTTCTTGCAAACCATAATGTTACTCTTTCTTCATCTCATACATCATCACCATACTATGTTACTTATCCTTAATTTGTAGTTGATTTTGATGCTGAGACTCAATTGTATGAATTTCAAAGAGATGCAAATCATGATGATCAAATGGATAATCTCACAACAGCAATGATGCTTCTAGAAAAAAATAATCACTCAACACTATTCCACACCAACGAACAACCGTCTTCGTACATCATCAAATAATCGTAATTAGGTTTATATGCAGGATGGTCGTGTGAATGTTCAAAGCAAGAATGTTGGAAATGCTGGTCGAACACGGGCAAAATTGTTGGTGTTGGTGGAACATTGACTAGAATATCCTCTATGTTTTAATGATGATAAATAAACGTTCGCAACTCTTAAAATAATAAACGATAGTTAAAATTCAAAAAACTAGAAAAGTGAATTTGGCGCGCTGGCCACGCGTCACTTACGGCTTTTGTTTTTCTAGATTTTGCGAAGTCGACTTTCCTCTTACCTGACATATGTGGAAACTGCAATAAAGGTATGTACATGATATTTGAGTATTTTAGGAACACTCCAAATAAGGTTTAGACTTAGAGATGAGCAAAAACAAATCATCCCATTTTTCAACAAAATGCCAACTCAATTCTTTAATCAAATGCCTCTAGCCAAGGCCGAAACTTCTTTCTAAACCTAGTATGAATATATTTTCAACATACCAACAAGTGAAATTATACATTTGACCTTAATCCGGATTTACGTTGTTCCTAATCATGTAACGAGTTTTACTCCCTTATTTGTCAAACCAAGTCAAAGGTCACTTTACGTAAACGCATCCTTTCCTGTTATTGGGGATGCTTTACTTGAGATGCAAAACACTTAGCTTGTTTGCATCAAGATGATTAGTGATCAAATCCATTATTGATTATCATGGATTAAGTCCAAGTGACTAATTGAGTTTGTGGTATTTGGAGGTTAATTATACTTTGAGTTTTTCCTACCTCCCCATATGTAAATGTTTTACAAACTGCCACATGTATTCCTCAAATGTTCTCTACACCTCCATTCTCCACTAAACATTCCTTAATCATTTGTTAAACCTTTTTACCCATCAAATGATTGTACACACCTTCCTACACAATCCAAACATTCTATACCAATCCCCAAATCATTTTTTCATTATGACAATGCCCACCGATTCTACACTCTAATTAGCGTCCAGCAAAAGCGAGGTAGCAAACGTTGTAGGTGAGGATATCATGGGAGAAAACAAAGGCCAAATGTCGTATAAATTTCATGCAAGAAGCCCATGCTAAAAGTTAGAGTGGTGTATCACGTAAGATTCTATATTAAAATGTGATAGATGTTTCAACCGTAATATATATTCACAAGGTATTACTTATATTATAATTGCGGTTAATAATCGGTTTAGTGCTTTGTGAGCATTATAACGTAAAACGATATTGTTTAGAGGTGACCTATCATGTTTGAGGCCACGCTTAAAATAAAGGTATGCTATGGTTGTGATTGTCTTGACTATATATGACATGCGTTTGTAAGTTTTGTAGCATCTTTGTATAAAATGTGATATGAGGTAAGGGTGATCACGGTCCAAAAACTAGACCGGACCGAAACCGAATTTGGCCAAAACGCCGGATCGAGGATCGACTGAAATGGTTTGGTCCGGGACTGAAATGGTTTGGTCCGGTTCTGTCTTCAGTCCGGTCCGGTCCAACAAAGCATAATTGTCGGGTTTTTTGTAAGACTGGACCCACTGAATTTAAGGAAAAGCATGGACCGAGTACCGGATCAAAATATGTTCGGTCTGGTCCGGTTCGGTTTGGTTTCTCGGTCCGGTCTGATCAACGGTCCAATATGCTCAGCCCTAGTTTGAGGTAGTGTTTTTTGTAAGCGATGTGGCCTTTGTTTTATTTTGTTGTTTTGCAGCGCGAATCCATATTTCGACATACCATTCTGGTATATGATGATGATCGAGATGATGGCGACGACCATGGCGATTGTGATTTAACAAAAATTAAAATATATTCGTTTGAAAGAAAATGGGTTTCTGAACAAATTAAAGGAAGTGCAGAGCGTTGACGACAACGCTATGCGTATTTTATTTATCATAATAAAAGGACATCAACCAGTCTTTTAGAGCTATTCAGATTCGGATTTTCAAAAGTACCAATATCGGTGATAAAATGGAACTGCCCTAAGAAATATGGGGAATAGGAAAGCGTGTCTTGAGAAAAATTACATCAAATGTACGAACTTACATTCAGTTGGTACATTCGAGGTAGAATCTCTTGCCTTAACATGTTCTGTCTCACATCTTTCTTTCGTAAACTTTATTTTTATCACCGATCATGCCTTTTACGTGATCTAGTAAACTTGCTCCCTTTAATCTCAAAACTGAAACACATTTACCATGATAATCTTAGCTATCGTTTCTTTTAATTTGATCCGAAACACGTTTTCTTTTTTTACAAAGGTGTTTTCGGTAAACCACAGTCACCGTGCTCATCATCGTCGTCATCATCATCATTATTATATATGTGAATAGTCTCTTGAAACTTGGGTTCTTAGGACGTTTACTGCTTTTAATGAAGCTATGTTTGCGGCCAAGGCGGGCTCATCTAATTTTTTACATTCGTGGTGGATCTAAGCTTGGTCAAACGATCGTTTTATCAATATGTGTGCAACGTCATGCTTTGTCGAGTTGTTTAATCCGTAGTTAATAACTTTATGCAATGTACCTTTTTGATTATCTTTAAGGTTTTTAGTTGAGTTTGTTTTTTGTTGTGTTGCGCTAGCCGTTTAATATATGCATTAATGTTTGATTGTTATAGCTTTTTTATCGGCAATCTTATGACTTAACAATTTTTTACATAGTTTCTGGATCTTTCCAGGTCGATGTGTGTTGAGCTGTTTTTTTAGATAATTTGCAGATTTTGTTAGTGTAATTTTTCTTTGTTTTTTTAAACGAACATAATTTTTAAAAGTTCGTTGCAGATCTTTTCATGGCAGTCTTTCGTTAAATATCATTAAAATGACTTAAATTTACCTGTTGTTACATGTATACATGTGTGTGTTATGTACAAATGCATACAATGTGTGTATGAAAAATATTTGTTATATATCGTTAACAAACAAATTAGCGACAAATGTTTACGACACATGTGCGTGAATTCAAATGTTCTGCCGTAATGTGTGGCTGCTTGATGACTAGTTTCATATACAAATAACTAGCTTCAAGGCCCGCCTGATGGGCGGGCTAGTTTCAAGGATTTTTTAAGATAATAGATAATGTAAAAAATTGACACGTCCACGCAAAGGGTGTTTATAGAATACTTACTTGTTTCTTGCAGTCGTGTAAGATTCTTGATCAGTCACCTTGCGCGAAATCACCTTCTTCTTCTCTTCTCTTCTTAGTTCGATGAGCTTGGGGTTTTTGGGAGGAAATCTAAACTTAGATCGCGTCAGGTATTGTTAGGAATTCAGTTTTAGTGAAGTGATGATCGTTATCAATCTCACAAGTCTTGTTTACGTTATGTAATGTTGTGTACGTAATTACATAGAAATGTATCCCACATCGTCCAACTAGGTAAAGTTGTAAAGACTCCTCTCCCTATATAAGGAAAACCTTAGGAGGATATGTGGGGTGGTGAAACATTGTGCAATATTATCCATCTCTCTTTTCTCTCCTCTCTCTCTAGTTTCACATATTCTCTTCTATTTCTATCTCTAAACTCTAAATCTATCTTATGTGGAATGATATAGTAATTGTATGAATTGGTATCAAGAGCCATGGAATAATTTAGTGGTGTTTTTGTGTGTGTTTAACTTTTTTGTCACGTATTATAGTTTTGCGATTTAGGAAACACTTTAAAAAATCGAATCTTGTGGTTTAAAAACTATAAGGTTTGATTATTATCAAATTGTTTATCATTTAAAACATATTTTGACAAAAAGGTTTAAGTAAAATCAGATTAAAAGTTGTTTTGAAAGTGATTAAAGCGTTTATACAAAATTCAAAAATCTTGCGATTTAAGTTTCAAACTTTTGCGATTTAAATTTCAAAATTTTGAGGTTTAAGAATTTTGAGGTTTAGTGCTTTGTGATTTAAAAAGGGGTTACACAATTAATTAAAGCGATTTAATCAATCGTTAGATTAGGCAAGGTTGTGCAACTTAACATTTTACAAAATACGAACTTGTGAAATATATTATTGCGATTTAAAATTGCGGTTTAGATCGAGGAAAGAATTTTGCGGTTTAAGATTTTGTGAAATAGAGTTTTGATAAATAACATTTTGTGATTTAATCTTGTGATTTAAACTTGTCACTTAATATCCAAGTTGTGATTTAAAGGTTGCTTTCACATTTTGCGGTTTAGCTAAATTTGCGATTTAAGGTCTTTTTAATAATCTTGCGGTTTAAGTTCTATTTCCAAATTTAGCGGTTTAGTTTCTTGTCTAAAATTTGTGATTAAGTTCACAGTTACGATTTAAGGGTTTTCTCATATTTTGTGATTTAGAATTTACTTTAAGATATAAGTATTTCACTTGAGTTTGAGATTTGAGACTTCCAAAGATCAAGACTTTACGGACTTAGACGACTTTAAACAAGACAAGTAAAACACATAATTAATTAGTCACTTAAAACAATAACAACAACACGACATAAAACTCCTAATCATTGAAACGATCATTACTCATATCATTTCATCACACATCAATTCATCAATAGCTACAATGGCTAAGAATGTTATTGATGCGGGTGCTGAAAACCGACCACCAATGCTCGAGAAAGGCATGTATGATAGTTGGAAGAGTCGTATATTACTTTACATTGAAGGTAAGGAGAATGGAGAAATCTTAATTGATTCAATCAACAATGGTTATTTTCAATTCAAAGAGATTAATGTTCCAGCAATTGAAACTACAACAGAGCACAAACATTTGCAAGAATTGAAAGATCTTACTCTTAAGGAAAGGATAAAGAAAAGTTGTGACATCAAAGCTACTAACATCATTCTTCTCGGGTTACCAGTTGACATATACACTCTTGTCAATAATCACAAGACAACCAAAGACATATCGGGCAAGGTTAAGGAATTAATGGAAGGCACTGAGCTCATAATTCAATAACGACAGTCAAAGCTATATGACGATTTTATAGATTTACGTTTGAGAAAGGAGAATCGATTCACTCGTATTACTTAATATATGTTAAATTGATAAATGATATGAATATCATCAACATGAAAATGACACCTATTCAAATTAATATGAAGTTGGGAATCATCTTCAGCCAGAATGGAGTAGGTTTGTTACAGCAGCTAAGCAAGTAAAAGATCTCCACAAAGTTAACTTTGATAAGTTGTACGCATATCTCAAACAAAATAAGAATGATGCAAATGAAGTTCAAGCAATGTGACACATATATCCAGATCCACTTGCCTTACTTGCTAACAATTACAATCCACCTCCATCCTACAACAGTCAGAGATCACAGTACAACCCACAACCATCTAAATACCATCCATATAAACCATATCAACCAATCATTTCATCAACTCAACAACAAATCATTCCATCACTCCACAACAAAGCTATGTGTTAATACAAATAATGTCTAAAAATGTTATTTATATATTTCGATTCCTCTACGTTCTGAAGATGATAAAATGTAAAAACGTCTACGATAAAAATAAACGTTTACATCTTATTAATCGTAAACTTCCATTTCGACGTAAATCACTTAAGGTATGTATAAACAAATCATTAAACATGATTTGTGATCAAGAAAATAATTTTCTTAAACACTACATTTCTACAAAAGTATTTTTACAAAAACAAAAATATAAATTTTTTTTATTAAAGAAATGTTTTATTTAATTATAAAAATTCAAATCTGGTTTCCCCCCCAAAATGAAAGCTTCTACACCAGAATTAACCTTCCCACTAAAAGACAAAAATAGGAGCGTCTACCTAGGGGCGGCCCCCAGATAGGCAGGACGACCCCCAGATATATCTAGGACCGCCGAGACCGCCTCCAGGAGACGTTACCATTTCCTGGCTATAAATACTACACTATTCCTTGCAGTTTTTCAGACCTCTTTGTACAGATTTTTTAGTTTTATTTCTCTCACTAAAATCTTTTTTCTCTCTCTAGAATTCTTGATCACTAACTAAGTTTAATCTTGTTTCAAGTGATCAAATCTCTTCTTCTTCTACCCTCTATCAAGTGCAAGAGAAGAACACTCGTATTCTCCAAGAAACGAAGTGTTATAGATTAGTTATTTTCTTCTATCTTCTTCTAGATCTAAACCTCTATTTTCTTGATCTTATGTGATTGTGTAAATCCGGATAATGTATAAAAATTGAAAGTGTTGATCGTGTGTCGGTTAGTATTTTAGTCTTTAAAATACATTAATGAAGGTGTAGACCGGTTCTAGCTAAGATTAGGACTCGACATTTAGCTTAGTGTCGAAAACAAGATAAGCGACATGTAAACGGTTTTCTCCGCGTGAAGAGAGCTTGTTGACATAGTGAAATCTCGAGTCGGATACTCGGGGAGTGGAGTAGGGCGAATAAGAGCTTCGTAGCCAAACCACTATAATTCTCGATGTTGTTGTTTGATTGTTCTATCTCTTATCTCTTATCTTTTATTTATACTTCCTACTTATTGTTTATATTGAGATTGTATTGTAAGTAGTTAGATATTTGGTTGTTCATATCGTTGGTTGATCTAGCATATACTCGAATCAAACGTTTTCACAAACAAAGATTTAAAACGCCAATTAACCGGTAAACTATTTAATCCCGCCCTTCTAGTTTCCACAATTGGTATCAGAAGCCAAGGTGTTGGGAATTATGTTTTCCTGACTTAGTACCGCTAGTTGTAGTAGAAAGTACCGACAATTATAGTTAGTACGGTTAGTATTAGTTTGTACCGTCAGTACAAAATAGTTAGTACCGTTTAATAGTTAGTACCGTTTAAGAGATATGCATGAGATATTATAGGAAAAGATATGCATTATCTTATCTTTGGCATGTTATTACTGAGGGTGATTTTCTACCTATTCAAAACAATCCAGAAACCAAATTAGATGAGGTTGTCCCTTTTGAAAAACAAAACGATGATCTCAAAAAGAGACGTGCAAAAAATAACGAAGCTAAAATGATTATTTACAACGCTTTGCCTAGGAAAGAATATGAAAGAATTTTCATGTGTAATACCGGAAAAAGAAATTTGAAAACTCCATTGTTAATCACCCATCAAGGTATAGCTAAGTCAAAGATAACATGATTGACCTTTTGTGTATCAAAACATATGAACAATTCATCATTTCCCGAAGACGAATCTATTGATGTGTTTTTGCTAGATTAATACTATTATTACTAATCTATAAGCTCTTGAATGAAGGTTACTTAGCAAGAACTACGTTAGAAAGTTTCTCAGGCTCTAACATCTTAAATGAAGAGCAAAGGTCACGGGGAATCGAAAGTCAAAAGACTTGACATAAACTGTCATTCTTGATGAACTCATCGGCACCTATAAAGTTTACTAGCTGATCAATAAAGATTTGAAATAGTCCCAAAGAAGCTAAAGGAGAAAGAAATCACTTGTTTTAAAAGGCTAAAAAGGAATCTAGTGATGAAGAAAGTTCGACACCCGTAAGTGAAGACTAAGAATACGCACATGGTGGTTAGAGACATCAAGAAGAGCTTCAAAGAAGAGAAGGTTCTAAGAACAAACTGCGAATGACAAAGACAATCCAAATAAGTCGAGACGACAAGACTTTAAAAATGACAGAAGTGCTTTAGATGCGGAGACCCAAATCATCTTATCAAAGAATGTCCAAAACCACCGAAGGACAAAAAACCAAGCGGTTTTCGTCGAGGATATCATTGGAGTGATAGAGGTGAGGAAGATGATGAAAAGACTAAAGATGAAGCTTGTCTCATGGCTCATGCATCTAGTGAGGTACATTCCGAATCCTCATACTTTAGTGATGCGAAACTCGTTACTAGATGAATATATCTTGGATAGTGAATATAATTAGGTTTATGATAAGAACCGAGTCTAAAAATAATCACTAAGAACAAACATCTAAAAAGCTATTAGGAATAGTTTAGAAAATGAAATTAGTGAGTTAAAAGAAAAGTTGTCTAAACTCGAGAGAAACTAAGGAATCAAATGTACAAAGTGTCAAATACTTAAATTAGACAACGAAAAATTTAAAGAGGAAGCTTTAAGCAACTTAATTTCAAAAGATTACACATCTCTCTAAATGAAATGTGAGTCATAAAAAACCTTCAGAGATAAATCGAGTCTAGGTTTAATTTCATTGAAGCATCAACAAGCGGGACTAAGAAGATAAAATTTGTGAAATCTCAAAATGAGACGTCCTCTGGTAGCGGTCCCACCCCAATTGCTGATGGCGACCCCCATAATGCACAGCGGCCCCACAAGCAAATCATGGACAGCCAGTATGCCGTCAGAAAATGAAAAATCTGTTTCTTTTCAAAAATCCATTTTGGGTCCTAGACCAAAACATATAACAATTAATAATGTTAAAATTCCCGTTGCTAGTGATGATGAGGTTAAACGGTTCTAAAACCCGGAGTTGGATTTTCCAAACCAAACTTTAGATCAAAAACTTCATCTCCTATGAGAACTAATAACTCTTATTATCGATCTAGAACACCGCAACTAAAAAGAAATCTTGGACGACAAATTGGTCCCAAATGGCTTTCCCGTAACTATGAATAACTTTCCAACCACAAAGTTACATGCCTTGGGGAAAGTGTCCTCATTCTCACATCCCAACCCAATGGCAGACAAATGCAAGGGATGTTTTAATGCTAACAACTTTGGACCCATGAGATATTGGGGACCAAATGTTTGAGTTATTGTGTTATATAATTAGATATGCCTTAGGATCGATTTGGAGCCCGACGAATGGATAAAAGATAGCGAATGCTCCAAACACATGACGGGAAATCAAAAGCTCTTCTCAACATACAAGGCATATAATGGAGGTAATGTCATTTTTTGTAGTAATCTTTACGGTAACATCATTGGCAAAGGTACAATTTCTAATGACCTCTCTAATAGGTGTTACATAGAGCATGTAGATAATTTAAGATTCAACTTGCTAAGTGTAGGTCAAATATGTGATAATAAGTGTTAAGTAATATTCTCTGAACATGATAGTGAAATCACTAAGGATGGAAAAGTCATAGGTAGAGGAATTAGGAAAAGCGGCGTGTATGTGATGCAATTAGGAAAGAAGCCGAAAGATAAAATTTGTCTTACAACTATTGTAGGATACTCCACTTTGTGGCATAAGAGATTAGTTCACACTAATATGTGTCTAATTCAATCGTTGGCATCAAAGGAACTAGTTAGGAATTTACCTAAGCTTAAGTTTGATCAACACTTTTGTGATGCTTGCAAAATTGGAAAACAAGCTCACGCTAGCCACAAATCTAAGAATATATATTCTCAACGACTAGATTCTTAGAACTCCTTCACATAGATCTTTTCGGTCCATCCGCCGTACGAAGTTACATAGGAAACCTATACAGCTTAGTAATAGTAGATGACTATACTAGGTATACATAGACAAGATTTCTCAAAACCAAAACCAAGGCTTTTGAGCAATTTGAAATCTTTAGTAAGAATATACAAAACCAACTAGGTTGTTTTGTAGTGTCAATTAGGACGGACCACGGTAGGGAATTTGATAATGAAGTGCAATTTGGAGAGTTTTGTAGTGCCAATGGCATTACACATAACTTCTCGGCTCCACACACTCCACAATCAAATAGCGTGGTAGAAAGAAAAAATAGGACTCTACAAGAAATGAGTAGAACAATATTGAATGAACAATCGTTACCACAAAAGATTTGGTGTATGTCGTAGATACATCAACCTACATCCTTAACCGAATCCTAATTAGAGCCATCTTAGGAAAAACACCATATGAACTCTTGAGAGGTAGGAAACCTACTCTTGATTACTTCAAAGTTCTTGGAAGTAAATGTTTCATTCTAAACACCAAAGATTATCTCATCAAGTTCGACCCGAAGTCATACGAATGTGTTTTCCTAGGATACTCCCAAAATAGCAAAGCCTATATCATCCTAAACAAACACACCATGAAAATTGAAGAATCACTCAACATGACATTCGATGAAACTCCTCCACCATCTAAAACATCACCATTGGTGGATGATGACTTAGATGAAAAAGAAGCAATTAAGGTTTCCGAAAAGAAAAACCTAGAAAATGACAATGAGGATGAAAATTTAGAAGTTGACGAAATTATCAACATTAAGGAATCTAAGAACCATCCATTAGGCAACATCATAGGAAACCTTAACCAAAGAACACTTAGGTCTTAAGCCTAAAACCAAAGTAACTTCTTTTGTTTTATATCAACTATAGAACCTAAGAATGTTAATGAAGCCCTAAATGATGAAACTTGGATAATTGCAATGCAAGAAGAATTAAATCAATTCATTGCAAATGATGTTTGGGAGTTAGTATCACGCCCTAAGAGTATGAAAATTATAGGAACTGTCACACCTTGTAAATTTTAGGTCATTATTTTAAACTATTCCGTTCATTATTTTAACTTTTATATGTTACGTTTAAATTCGACTTAAAACCTGGAAGTTATCCCACGTAAAACTAAAAATCATTATCGAAAGCGTTCAGACGTCGGACTAAGTTTAGTATACTCGTATTATTTTTGATTTAGTCATTTTATAATGTTACGTAGTTTAAGTACATTTACGTTTGCAAATTTTACGTTTTTCGTGTGCGTTTTACATTTTTAACGTTTTATGTCCAAACAGAACCCCGAAAATTCACCACCTTTGCATTATACGTCAAAATGTTAATACATTCATTTAAAATTCAAATTTTGATAATCAAAACCCTCCCTCTCCCATCCTACCCACGAAATGGGGCCACCATGGTCCCCCACCATGTGTCATTCTTTTGTTTTTTACTCATCTCTTACGTCTTTTGTCTTCTACTACATTGTTTTGTTTTTATCCAAACCCTTTGTCCCCAAGTTATTATTTTAAACATAAGCATGTGCACTTGTCTAGTCTTGCACATTTGACTAGTATTTGAATCTAAGCCTTGAACCTTAGCTAGCACATGTACAAGAGACTTAACCATGCTAAATATTTTGGCTCATACCCTTCCTTTCTTTTTCTTTTGTGCCACACCACCTCAACATACACTCTTAGTGTGTTAGACTTGAATTGGTCAAACCAATAAGCCCTAAACCCTAAGTTTTAACTATATATACTACCACATATCTCATACTAGGGTTATCATACCTACATTAGCCTCAACAAAAACTTTTCTCTCTTTCTTTTTGGCCTCCATCTCACGGCAACACATACCCCCATTTAGGGTTTCAATATCTTTGATTTTTCTTCAAGATCTAGTGTTCAAGGTTGTTTAGTAAGGTTATCTAAGGTCATTCCAAGCATTGGTTCTTTGATTTTCAAGATCTATTAAGGGTTTTAAGAATTAGGGTTTCACTTTATTTTGGGGGGTCTTGCAAGATCTTGGTGTATGTTATAGATCTAGTGTTCAATCTTATTTCTTCATCATTTGTAAGCTCTTTCTTGAACCTCCTTTTGATTTCTTTATTTTCTTAAGCTCTTGGTTTAAATCCTACTGTGTTTGTGTTAACTTTTCAAAAAGAAACAAGATGAGATATGAAATAATGAAATTTTATGCCTTCTTTTATAATAAACTTTTGATTAAGGAAAGGATGAGTGGATTTGTATGTTGCAACAATGATGGAGATGCGATTTGGATAGTTTTGAAAGAGGTTTTGATGTTGGATAAGTAGTGAATGGGGATTAGGCTAGTATAAGTACTATTGTGAAGTTTGGATGGATTTATGGAGGCGTTTGCGAAATTTAAGGTTGCTGATATGATTTTGTTTTGAGGTTTTGGGAGACTTAAAAATGTTTTCATTAGTCAAGAAAGTCGTTTTGGAGAGCTTGTTTTGAATAGATAGTTTTTCATATATCGAACACTAAAATCGGACTTAAAACGACCGAGTTGCGCTCAAATGAAACTTGAAACATTTTTCGGCAAAACGATTTTAATAGGATCAGATAAGAAACAAAAATGACCATTTTGACCCCTTTCGAGTCCGTTTTGGCCAAAGTGTAAAATACAAACATGGCCTAAAATGACGTTTCCCTTTCAAAGTCGCGAAAGTTGTGTTAAAAATATTTTATGAGTGAGATAAATCTAGTTTTCGTCAAGTTATTTTCGGACATATAATTTTATATATTAAAACGTTTTCAAGCGGGTTAGGTCCGTTTAGGTTTCGAAAGCCTTTGAAAAATATTAATGTAGTGTTTTGATATTTTTACGAAGGGTTAGGAGTTTTCTAAGAATGATAAAGCGATACCGTTGAACGTTACTAAAAATAGTAAGTTAGTACGAATTAGCGAAATAGAAATGAAATGTAAGCGTTAAGAGTTTCGTTAGTACGTTTATAGAAATATGGATACTACGATTATAGGGGACGGTATTAACATCCCGAAACTTAGAACTTTCCAAAAATAGAAAGTTTCCTAAAATAGTAACTTTCCGAAAATGGCAACTTTTCGTAAGAATGGCGTAACGTTTATATAAACCTAATAAGTTCGTAAAGACACGTTTTTGTTAAATAAACTAAAGCACAAACACATATGGATGTCTAGTTCTTTTATAAACGTTTTATACAACGTTTTGTTATTTATTTCTCGTTCTAAAGCGCGTCTTATAATTAGGTCACGGTTAGAGTCATTCGGTTACTTTATCCTCTTCGTTGATTTACTATCACATCGTTTGCTTAAGGTGAGTTCAAAGCCCCACGTTTTACTTGTTTTATATTTAATTTATAACTTTTGGGGTAAGAACATGCTCGTTTAAGAACTTGTTTACTCTAATGATTTCAAACTTTTATAAATGTTCGTTTGTAAACTATGTTACATGATTGATATCATACTTTGTTTAACTTATGGATGCAATTACTTAAAGCCTTTCTTTTAGAAATACGTTGGTTACTTTTACTTTGGACACAAGCACTTTACGTGAGAATTTCCCTGTTTATGTCTTGCCTAAGTAGAATTGAAACTTGTATGCCCGAGTTATCATGAACCGTTAGTTACTTATGATCAATTGGATTGGTAAGTGAGTGCGAGTGTTGTAAATAGATCTATTAGGACTAATCATCCTCGTCTAGGTAAGTAGCTCTCGCTAGTTTGAGTTTGCCAAGAATAAACGGATGTATACCATGTTGAGTGATACGGTAAAGCGCCATGATGGCACCCGTTAGGGCAAGTTTATTAAGCATTATGCATGCTTCCATTACATTTAGCCTCGATGTCATGAGCTTATAGCAACGTAAATACCTTTTATGTGAAGTTGTATCTGTTATAACTGTCACATACGTTTTATAACTTGTGATCCACACTGCTTTTGTTGAACGTATCAAATTGCTAAATACTTTTCATAATACTATGAGTGAAGCAGTATTCACTAAACATTTTTTATTCTCGCAAATGCTTTACTTAAACCTATGAATTCACCAACTTTATGTTGACGTTTTAAGCATGTTTTTCAGGTGCTTAGCTTTGGACTTCTCTGATGTGCTATGTGGAGTCTACGTGCAATATGATATCATCTTTCAAGACTTTATTATCATTCATACTCGTTGTGTTTTAAAAACTTAATTATGCTTCCGCAACGTTTTAAATTTCATTTCAAATCTTGTAAGACTTATCGTTTTTAATAAATACAAAGAGTTGTGATTTTTAAAACCTCCATTAGTGGTCGTTCCCTTGATCATGTGTGATGTATATTATGACGTCATGCCCCCGAACAGGTGTTTCCGTCTAGGCCCCGTTTAGGGGTTGTGACAGATTGGTATTCAGAGCCAAGGTTGTAGAGAACCAGGTAGAATTTTAGGTCTGGTCTATAACTAGTATGTGATCCTTACGTGCATTTACGTGTGTCTTATACGTGCTTTTTCTATGGCGTATACGTGAGTACCATTTTGCCTTGAGCCTGCTATGTTATGGGTTTATCTCTGCCCTGCGTTTATCTTTTCCTATGTTTATGTTGCGTTATGTTTATTTTTGTCCTTGAGCCCTATTTTTCTATGAGCTTACGTTTGTCTTGCGTTTATCTATTCTCTGTGGTTACATTTTCCTTACGTATATTTTCCCCACCTGTTTATATAGAAGTTGTCTATATAAATACTAAATTTTCTAGGACATTGTGAGTGACACAATGGTCCATAAACTTTCCTAAGACATTGTGAGTGACACAGTGACCTTGTTTATTTCTAAGAACATCATGATTAATATGATGGTCTTTAAAACTTGTCATGAGTTTACATAATACCGTTTTGCATAACCTTAAAACCCGTCACAGTCTTCCAACCCTGCGTTATTTTACTATTCGACACCGAGTTTGAACACTCGCCTTGAACTTTTAAAACGTATACGTCGTTACATAACTCACCACATAGAAACATGCCGACTAATTAGAACGCGACTAGTAACTTGTCATCTCGTAACGTACCGTCTTGGAACACCAACTTTTGGAACACGGCTCATTAAAGTCTCGTTCCTTCCTCTTTACTTCTTGTGATTTTGAAAAATTGTATCGTTAAGAAGACAACTTCTAAGTTTGACAGATATCGATGACTCATAACCCAACATATTGTTGACATGCTCTTTCGCCAAGAGCAGAACGAGATCCAAGACGATGAGAAGGAAACACGCATAAAAGACCCTTGAGACAGACCATGCTAATGAAGGTCTCGCTTTCCGACTAGAACGCCATTAGGAATGACTCAACCAACATCCCCCACTCCAAAGAGAAAATCTCGAACATCATAGCTAATGATGACATTTTTATTTAAAACATTTCTTTAAAAACTATCGATATAGTATTCGCCTCATAGTACGGATATTTCCATTTCCTTTAATAATTAATTGTGTGTACAATTAATTTCACATAACCCATTTTAACATCCTTGATATACCATTTTATTAATATATGTTTATTTTAGCCATTTGATATTAATTCTCTTTAATAATTAATTGTTTATACAATTAATTCGCCTAGCTCGTTTAACATCCTTGATATATTGTTACATTATATATGTCTCTTTCAACTATTCGTATTTGGTCGCTTGTTTGCATCGGTTAATCGTACAGATGGCTCTCTATAGCCTTCTGGTTCATGATCTATTAGAACAAATGAATCTCTACATTCATTTTGTTGATCGAATAATCGTTTACGATCATTTCCTTTGATTGTTACAACATTTGTACATATATTCTTGATATTTTATGATCTATTATTTTGTTATTTTTGCTACTTAAAATCATTTATAGAGCTTATAAATGTGGTTGTTATCATTTTTATCCTTGCGAAATTTTGTTCATATTGATTTAGATTCTCCTTTTCATGAAATTTGGTTCGGTAACCCTTTCGTTTGTATTGATCAATGATCATTGCTCCTTCATAAATATATTTCATCTCTCATTCTAGCATTCTTTGCTCATACATCATTATACCATAATAATAAATCGTTATACTCGACATAACCTTTTTACATTGACAACTACTCCCTTTAGAGATTTGTACTTTTTTTAATTCCTTCATTCACATTTATTATTTCATTTCTCAATCTTGATGGGTAATACTACCCGATATGTACTTCTTTGATCATTCGTACAACTCATTAGTTCTCATTTTCATACGTTTTCTTATCTGTATCCTTTCTTTAAGGATTCTCATAACATTTAATCCGTACCTACATTCACATCGCGAATACTTTTTATTTGTCTTTCATTTTATTTGGTATTCGTTTTAAGTATTCGTTTGCTATCCCATTTGATTATTTTGTTGAACTCCTCAAACACGTTTTGACACATAACCTACGCTAAAGTATTAGAGACACCACATATGCAGTACAAGGTGCATTGTGTTTATCGACCACGAGAGTGAGAAAACTATACCGACTATGGAGGATACACTACGAGCTCGATCGCAGAAGCAATTGGAATAAAGATTTTTCTACCTCCATCAAGCACTCCAGCTCCCTATCGAATCGGATAATAAGGTCTGCGCACCTTTCGAGACATCCCTCTATGTCCTAACGCTGCGTCAAATTACCCGAGCTACTGGACCCTATCGCGTGTGACCCGTGGCTCTCCACCGTCGTCACTAGCCCCAAGTTAACTTTATCCCAAGACCCTCGTCTTAGAAGATTATCTCAGGATATGATCTCAAAATTACTAGTTCGACTCAGCTACATAATTCGACATTGTCCTACGCATACTCCGCACCGCAGGATACGCTTCACACGGCACAATACCGGGGGAAAGACGAAAATACCACGTCCTCTTCTTAGGCACCTTTCAAGATTCACATTGCTAAAGTTGGAACTGTTGCAATCTTAGACGGCAACAAGGCCGCACCGTTCGAGACACTTTACGACCAGAGTGTCAATCACCCGTCTGCTGGACCAAGGTTGGGGTGGTCGAGTCACTAGCCCCGACACTTAACCGTGAAACGACTAAGAAGATAATTCGGATACGCAACAAAATACAAGAGGCTCTTAATCATCGACATAGTTACGCAGATGTGAGGATACGTTTTGGCAAATGGGGAAAGCCAAACCCACGTCATATTGGACCTTTCAAGATCATTGACAAAGTTGGAACCATCGCTTACTGACTCGAACTCCCAGATCAACTAAGCCGAGTCCATAGTACTTTTCACATCTCGAACCTGAAGAAGTGTTTGCCTGACGAAACACTTGGTATTCCGTTAGACGAAATCCAAATCGATGACAAGCTTTATTTCGTAGAAGAACCCGTTGGAATTATGGACCGTGAGGTCAATCATTTGAAACAAAGCCGCATTCATTATGTCAAGGTACGATGGAATTCAGGAAGAGGTCCCGAACTTACTCGGGAACGTGAAGATCGATTTCAGAAGAAATATTCGCATCTAATTGCTAATTTTGCACCATCATCAAATTCCACAACTTGAGCTTCGGGACGAAGCTCATTTAATGGGGGAAGGATGTCACACCCCATAAATTTCAGGTCACTATTTTAAACTATTCCGTTCATTATTTTGACGTTTATATGTTACGTTTAAATTCGACATAAAACCGAGAAGTTATCCCGCGTAAAACTAAAAATCATTATCGGAAGCGTTCAGACGTCGTACTAAGTTTAGTATACTCGTATTATTCTTGATTTAGTCATTTTATGTCCAAAGGGAACCCCGGAAATTCACCACCTTTGCATTATACATCAAAATTTTAATACATTCATTTAAAATTCAAATTTTGGTAATCAAAACCCTCCCCCTCCCCTCCTACCCATGAAATGGGGCCACCATGGTTCCCTACCATGTGTCATTCTTTTGTTTTCTACTCATCTCTGACATCTTTTGTCTTCTACCACATTGTTTTGTTTTTATCCAAACCCTTTGTCCCCAAGTTATTATTTTAGACATAAGCATGTGCACTTGTCTGGTCTTGCATATTTGACTAGTATTTGAATCCAAGCCTTGAACCTTAGCTAGCACATGTACAAGAGACTTAACCATGGCTAAATATTTTGGCTCATACCTTCCTTTCTTTTCCTTTTGTGCCGCACCACATCAACACACACTCTTAGTGTGTTAGTCTTGACTTGGTCAAACCAATAAGCTCTAAACACTAAGTTTTCACTATATATACTACCACATATCTCATACTTGGGTTATCATACTTACATTAGCCTCAACAAAAACTTTTCTCTCTTTCTTTTTGGCCTCCATCTCACGGCAACACACACACCCATTTAAGGTTTCAATATCTTTGATTTTTATTTAAGATCTAGTGTTCAAGGTTGTTTAGTAAGGTTATCTAAGGTCATTCCAAGCATTGGTTCTTTGATTTTCAAGATCTATTAATGGTTTCAAGAATTAGGGTTTCACTTTATTTTGAGGGTTTTGCAAGATCTTAGTGTATGTTATAGATCTAGTGTTCAATGTTATTTCTTCATCATTTGTAAGCTCTTTCTTAAGCCTCCTTTTGATTTCTTTATTTTCTTCAGCTCTTGGTTTAAATCCTATTGTGTTTGTGTTAACTTTTCAAAAAGAAACAAGATGAGATATGAAATAATGAAATTTTATGCCTTATTTTATAATAAACTTTTGATTAAGGAAAGGATGAGTGGATTTGTGTGTTGCAACAATGATGGAGATGGGATTAGGATAGTTTTGAAAGAGGTTTTGATGTTGGATAAGTAGTGAATGGGGATTAGGCTAGTATAAGCACTATTGTGAAGTTTGGATGGATTTATGGAGGCGTTTGCAAAATTTAAGGTTGCTAATCTGATTTTGTTTTGAGGTTTTGGGAGACTTAAAAATGTTTTCATTAGTCAAGAAAGTAGTTTTTGGAGAGCTTGTTTCGTATAGATAGTTTTTCATATATCGAACACTAAAATCGAACTTAATACGACCGAGTTACGCTCAAATGAAACTTGAAATATTTTTCGGCAAAACAATTTTAATACGATTAGATCAGAAACGAAAATGACCATTTTGACCCCTTTCGAGTCCATTTCGGCCAAAGTGTAAAACATAAACATGGCCTAAAATGACGTTTCCCTTTTATAGGCGTGAAAGTTGTGTTAAAAATGCTTTATGAGTGAGATAAACCTAGTTTTTGTCAAGTTATTTTCTGACATATAATTTTATATATTAAAACGTTTTCAAGCGGGTTAGGTCCGTTTAGGTTTCGAATCCTTAGAAAATATTAATGTTGTGTTTTGATATTATTACGAAGGGTTAGGAGTTTTCTAAAAATGATAAAGCGATACCGTTGAACGTTACTAAAAATAGTAAGTTAGTACGAATTAGCAAAATAGAAATGAAATGTAAGCGTTAAGAGTTTCGTTAGTACATTTACAGAAAAATGGATACTACGATTATAGGGGACGGTATTAACATCCTGAAACTTAGAACTTTCCGAAAATAGAAAGTTTCCTAAAATAGTAACTTTCTGAAAATGGCAACTTTTCAAAAGAATGGCGTAACGTTTATATAAACCTAATGAGTTCGTAAAGAAACGTTTTTTTTTAAATAAACTAAAGTACAAACACATATGGATGTCTAGTTCTTTTATAAACGTTTTATACAACGTTTCGTTATTTATTTCTCGTTCTAAAGCGTGTCTTATAATTAGGTTGCGGTTAAAGTCATTCGGTTACTTTATCCTCTTCGTTGATTTACTATCACATCGTTTGCTTTAGGTGAGTTTATAGCCCCATGTTTTAATTGTTTTATATTTACTTTATACCTTTTGGGGTGAGAACATGCTCGTTTACAAACTTGTTTACTCTAATGATTTCAAACTTTTATAAATGTTCGTTTGCAAACTCGGTTACATGATTGATATCACACTTTATTTTACTTATGGATGCAATTACTTAAAGCCTTTCTTTTGGAAATACGTTGGTTACTTTTAATTTAGACACAAGTACTTTACGTGAGAATTTCCCTTTTTACGTGTTGCCTAAGTAGAACTGAAACTTGTATTCCCGAGTTTTCATGAACCGTCAGTTACTTATGATCAATTGGATTGGTAAGTGAGCGCGAGTGTTGTAAATAGATCTATTGGGACTAATCATCCTTCTCCGGGTAAGTAGCTCTCACTAGTTTGAATTTGCCAAGAACAAATGGACGTATACCATGTCGAGTGATACGGTGAAGCGCAATGATGGCACCCGTCAGGGCAAGTTTATTAAGAATTATGCATGCTTCCATTACATTTAATATGAAGTTATATCTGTTACAACTGTCACATATGTTTTATAACTTGTGGTCCACACTACTTTCGTTGAACGTATCAAATTGCTAAATACTTTTCATTATACTGTGAGTGAAGTAGTATTCACTAAACATTTTTTATTCTCGCAAATTCTTTACTTAAACTTATGAATTCACCAACTTTATCTTGACGTTTTAGGCATGTTTTTCAGGTGCTTAGCTTTGGACTTCTCTGATGTACTATGTGGAGTCTACGTGCAATATGATATCATCTTTCAAGACTTTATTATCATTCATACTTGTTGTCTTTTAAAACTTAATTATGCTCCCAGAACGTTTTAAATGTCATTTCAAATCTTGTAAGACTTATCCATTTTTAATAAATACAACGAGTTATGATTTTCAAAACGTCCATTAGTGGCCGTTCCCTTGATCTTGTGTGATGTATATTATGACGTCATGCCTCGGGATACGTGTTTCCGTTTAGGCCCCGTTTGGGGGTGTGACAGGAACTAAGTGGGTGTATAGAAATAAGTTAGATGAGAAAGGTATCGTATCTCGTAATAAGGCTAGGTTAGTCGCTCAAGGATATAATCAACAAGAGGGCATTGATTATGATGAAACTTATGACCCGATAGCTAGATTAGAGTCTATTAGGATCTTATTAGCTTATGCTTATGCCTTAGATTTTTAAGTTATTCCAAATGGATGTAAAAAGTGCATTCCTAAATGGTTTTATCAATGAGGAGGTATACGTGGCACAACCTCCAAGATTCATTGATTTCAAAAAACCTAATCATGTTTATAAACTCAAGAAAGCTTTGTATGGTCTTAAGCAAGCTCCTAAAGCTTGGTTGATAGATTAAAAGCTTTTCTTATTAAACATGAGTACAACATGGGAATGGTAGATAACACACTTTTTACAAAGAAGAAAAGTTCAATTCTCATCATTGTTCAAATATATGTCGACGACATTATATTCGGTTCGACTTGTCAAGAAATATGTGATGACTTTGCCAAGATCATGCATGATGAGTTCAAGATGAGCATGATGGGTGAACTTAACTTCTTCCTTAGATTACAAATAAAACAAATGAAAGATGGTATCTTCTTTAATCAATCTAAATATATTAAAGAAATGCTTAAGAAATTTGTCTTAGAAGATTCTAAACTAATGAAAACACCCATGTCCTCAGATACGAAGCTCATAAAAGACGAATAATGTGAGTCGGTAGATAGTACCAAGTATCAAGGCATGATAGATAGTTTATAATACCTAACGACAAGTACGCCCGATGACATGTTTAGTGTCTGCCTTTTTGCACGCTTCCAAGAGGATCCCAAAACCTCTCATCTTGAAGCGGTTAAGCTTATCTTCCGTTACATTAAAGGCAATACGCACTTAGGATTATGGTATCCTAAGGGGACCGGCATAGATCCCGTAGTATATGCCGATTCTGATCATGCGGGAGATTATGTGGACCGAAAAAGCACTAGCGGTATTTGTATGTTCGTAGGATGTTGTCTAACATCGTGGTTCTCAAAGAAACAAACCGATCTTGCTATATCCACGAACGAAGCCGAATACGTAAGAGCTGGAAAGGCATGTCAACAAGAACTATGGATGAAGCAAGCACTTATTGACTATGACATTTGACACGATGACATTTCGATTATGTGGGATAATAAAGGCGCAACTGACCTAAGCAAAAACCTAGTGCAACACTTACAAACTAAACACATCGAAATTCATCACCATTTCCTTCTAGACAATGTCCAAAAAGGGCATATCTCCATCGAAAAAGTCTCGTCCGAAGATAATATCGCTGACATTCTCACTAAATCTCTTAGACGTAAATCGTTTAATTATCTTCGTCTTGGTTTAGGAATGATGGAACACATTCCTTTAATCGTTCTCTTCTTTTCTTCTAGTCGTCGTTCCATTCCGTGTCGTGACAACTTAATTACTTCATCCAAAGTATTTAAGCAATTTTAATTGGCGAAATGCAAATTAAAAAGTCACTCCTTCCGAAAAATTGGTCAATTTTTTTTTATCTAAAACCCTCTGTTGGAGGCGGCCCTCTGATTAAATCAGGCAGGCCCATATTGATATGGGACCAGTGTCAGTCGGGCAAGTAAAGTCTGTACACATTTTTGTTAAACACAAAAACAAACAACCCCTTCTCTTCCAGACGTATTACCCACGAACACCCTAACCACTAAACTTCAAAATCAACCATAAAAACTCAAACGGAAGGTGAATTCAACATCAATAATCATTTCTAACATCATAAACATCATCAATTGCAAGTCATTTCATCAATTTTCTTATTAATTCTTGTCTAGGTTTCAATTGAACATAAAAACCAAAAATTAGGGATTTGCATTTTCCTTTTGTTTATGTGCAATTAGGAGTATAATAACACAATGTATAACCAATATGCTTCCCGTAAACTTAGGATTTACATAATTAAGTGTGCTTGGTAAAAAATTTGAACATGAACAAAACCCCAATTAATTCTAAAAATTTCTCACGTTCGAAAAATCATAAAAATGTTTTAATGCATTGTTAATACATTCTAAAAACATTTTTTCATTCATGCATAATGATCTCATGAACATCAATCGAGATATATAGCCAATATATATTTTCGACATGTTTAGGTGAGCAAAAGCGAATAAAGGAGGTTTGGGTTAACTCATTGGTTTTAATTTAGAGTCGAGTTAGCTGTAACTCTACATTTCTTGCATATAGGCACACACTAGGAGCAAATTCATAACAATTCAAGTTCACAATAATTAAATTATGCCTAAAATTTTTTAGGTGACAATGCCTCGTATAACTAGAACTGATCACCAAAATACCCGTGACTATATTCCAATCATGTGCACTGAATTTACACCACCTCTTAATCATCATTTTGCAAATGTTGAAAAACGGTGTATCCATGAGGGTCGGGTTGTTAACCAAGAATTTGATGATATGAATTACCTTAATACCATGTTTGTACTAATCGATTTAGAGTATCTTTTAAAAATAAATGAGCTAATTATTCCTCGTTTCATTCTTGAGTTCTATAGTCAACTTTGACTTGACTATAATCCTGAGGGTCACTCGATCGTTAATTTTGTCATTCAAAATAAGTTATTTTCTCTTACTCTCAAAGAGTTAGGTCAAATTCTAGGTGTTCCCATCAAAGGTCATTGTTCTTTCTCTGATAAGTGGTCACTTGATTACTTAGAAACTAGTGTTCCCACAAATGGAAGTTATCAAACCACCCCTCCCTATCCCGATGACATCAAAGCCCTCATTCAATTTGACCGGGAGGGACCTCTAACCTGTATGTGCCATGGTAAAACTATTGCGGTTGAAGAAAACCAAATTTTAAATCGTGAAATTCAAACTCACATGAAAACCAGGGTGGAAATCGTTTGTGAAAATGAATTTTATCTGGGGGGTAATCGGGATCATGCACCAGCCTGCCTATGTCAGATGCTATATTGCATTGCGACTTCCACAAATACAATCTTGCTTTCTTTATCCTTAATCGAATGGAAACCGTTAGGCGTCAATCTAAGGTCAATCTACCTTATGGGATGTTGTTGACTAGATTGTTCAATCATATCATGTCTAACTTTCCTGAGTTGTCTAATGATCGATATATCTTGTATGATTGTGTTATGTATCCTCTCTTTCCTCATTATGAGGGAAAGACACGAGTAGATCATGGCACGAAAGATGTCATCATTCTTCCTCTACTTCATCATCTTCCGGCATCAATCATCCATCAGCCTCTCATCACATAGATGATGATAATGATGTAAATGATGAAGGAACTTCTCGTACTAGTGTTTCTTCCTCCATACGAGTTGTCAACTCTTTATTCACAAATCCACCTCATGATAATCAAAACCTGCAAACCCTTCACACTCGTCAAACCGAAATCTTAAATCTTCAAGTCCAACTACGAGATGAGCACCGAAACGGGCTTAGGTTAATCGAAAAAGAGCTCAAGAACTTGCTTAAGGGTAGACGGAAGTGAGCAATTTGGAGAATTGCTAAATACATTATTATTATTATTATTATTACTAGCATTTATTTATCATGTTGACGTTGAATTGCTACTTCTAATGATTTGCTAGTTAGACTTATGATTTTTCTTGGTAGGATTTTGAGTATGTAGGTTTGGTAACATAATTTGCCTTGGATGATCATTCAATTTTATCATCCTAAATCCTATTTGCATGCTACTTGAGATATTATGCCTATATATATGAAATTATCTTGCATTCTTAGATATTTATCTCTGGTATGTGCTTAATTACACATACCATTGACCTAGTAAAATGAGCCTAAAATGACCAAAATATATCAAAAATGCATTGTATTTGTGTGTTTTAGGATTTATGATGTCCTCTGCACAAAATTTGAAAACAATGAATTCTGGAAAATTTTGTAAACCTCCTAAAAAACAGCCCCCAAAACAGAATGAAGGCCCCCCCAATATATCTGGGACGCTCGCAAGCCCAGTGTTTATGGGAACCAACACCCCAGACACGCCGTCAGCAGGGTCACGAACTTTTTAATGTTTCCTTTTTTTCTACATCTTTGACCCTCTCTATACTAGCCTCATCTTGCATTTCTCTGTTTAGGCAAACACCTTTTTAAGCCTCTCCATCCAATACCACGCTTTTCCTCATTTAATCATCTCTTCCAATATATAAACCACTCTTCACGTTCATCCATCAACATCTTTTCTTCACTAATTCTAAGTCTTCACCCTCTAATGAGTTCTTCAAATCCTCTTCCAAACTTCTCAAGAAAACCTAGGATTTTGGTTAGACAAGTTTGGAGAAAACAACCTCTTCACTATAATCACCACCTCAATCCCAAAATGTCTCACCACCATCACCTCCAAGAGTTGCAAAGTTTCAACCTTCTCAACCACCTCCTCAAAATCCACATAGGAATAAAATGTTTAATCAACTTCATCACATATCCTACCTTCTTGAAACAAATCTTTAAAATGCAACAAATGTCTACTCTCAAGCACCACCTCCCTCATACTCTCTATCGCCATCTTTGATTTACCCTGCTACCCTTGACCAAGTCAACTTTCACTTAGGATTTTGTCATTGTTGCATGTACACCTGAAAATTAGTTTCACTCCTTAAGAGATGAACTCAATTTCATCCAATTTCTTCTTACTCGTCCCCTTGCTCGAGCTTATGCACCACCAAACAATCCCTCACCAACCTCTCCCCTATCACCTCGTCAAAATTAAACATTCTCACATGTTTAATTTATCTAAATAAATGACAACCCATCTTTTGCTTACAACATTTCCTTGACATCAAGAATCAACTAGTCTAGCTCTAGTTTAAAATGTCTCTCTGTGTTATGCTTTTAATTTAGGCTTGTAATATTCATACCTTTCAAGTATGAATTTGCCTTATTATTATAAATGAATCTTTATTATGATGGTTGATTTGAGTGATTATTTATGTTAGCTACTAGTATTCTTGGCCATCTTTATCGATTTGTTGTGCTATTGCTACAAGTTAGACATATATATATTGCACTCGTCTTTCTAACTCATTTTCGTAGCAATCAGCCATAGCTCGATCCCTTGGTTCCCCAAACGAGGGGGGGTATACCTCAAGGGGGAGCTTTAGCATCGTCGACTTCTTTCTCTTCTCAACTCGACGATCTACCTTTTTGGATTCGACAAAAAAGGAAGAAACGGATTAAAACTCATATAACTAGAAAATTTTATTTTTATGTAAATTGAGTTTATATTTTATCATCATCAAAAAGGGGAGATTGTTAATATAAATAATGTCTACAAACGTTATTTATATTTTTCGATCCCTCTACGTTTTGAAGATGACAAAATGTAAAAACGTCTACGATAAAAATAAACGTTTACATGTTATTAATCGTAAGCTTTCATTTCGATGTAAATAACATAAGGTATGTATAAACAAATCATTAAACATGATTAGTGATAAAAAAAATATTATTCTTCACTACATTTCTACAAAAGTATTTTTATAAAAATAAAGATATACAAAATATTTTTATTTATTAAAGAAATGTTTTATTTAATTATAAAAATTCAAATATGATTTTCCCCACAAAATGGAAGCTTCTACACCAGATTTAACCTTCCCCACTAAAAGACAAAAATGGGAGCGTCTACCTAGGGGCGGCCCCCAGATAGGCAGGACGGCCCCCAGATATATATCTGGGACCGCCGGGACCGCCTCCAGGAGATGTTACCATTTCCTGGCTATATATATTTAACTATTCATTGCAGTTTTTCAGACCTCTTTGTACAGATTTTTTAGTTTTCTTTCTCTCTCTAAAATTCTTGATCACTAACTAAGTTTAATCTTATTTCAAGTGATCCAATCTCTTTTTCTTCCTCCCTCTATCAAGTGCAAGAGAAGAACACTCGTATTCACTAAGAAACGAAGTGTTATAGATTAGTTATTTTCTTCTATCTTCTTCTAGATCTAAACGTCTATTTTCTTGATCTTGTGTGATTATGTAAATCCGGATAGTGTATAAATCCGAAAGTATTAATCGTGTGTTGGTTAGTATTTTAGTCCTTAAAATACGTTAGTGAAGGAGTAGATTGGTTCTAGCTAAGATTAGGACTCGACATTTATGTTAGTGTCGGAAAACAAGATAAGCGACGTGTAAACAGTTTTCTTCGCCTGAAGGGAGCTTGTTGACATAGTAAAATCTTGAGTCGAATACTCGGGAAGTGGAGTAGGGCGAAGAAGAGCTTCGTAGCTGAACCACTATAATTCTCGGTGTTGTGGTTTGATTATTCTATCTCTTATCTCTTATCTTTTATTTATACTTCATACTTATTGTTTATTTTGTGATTGTATTGCAAGTAGTTAGATATATTGGTTGTTCATATCGTTGGTTGATCGAGCATGTACTCGAATTAAACTTTTTCATAAACAAAGTTTTGATACGCCAATTAACCGGTAAACTATTCAACCCCCCCCCCTCTTCTAGTTTCCACACTATGACCACTAGTTGTTCAACAACAGTCACCTGATCCGTCAACACAACTTGATTCAGGACTTGTAGTACCATCATTTCTTCTAACTAATGATCTAGTCTCAACAAAGTTATGATGTTTCTTAGTACAACTATTAGCTCAAGATCTCCACCAACAAACAACCAACTCTGAACTTCGTCTAATCCAAGAACTCAAGCAACAATTCAAGATGGCAGAGTTACAGTTTAGAATGTTTAAGGATGAAAGTCTTATGGTTATGGGGTTAATACAAGACGGGGTAAAGCTACATGAATAGGGGTTATCAACACTGTTGGAGATGTAAAGGCAAATCAACCAAGGGTAATCAGGTGTTACAATTGCAAAGGTGAAGATATTGCTAAGCAGTGTACTGCAAAAAAGAGGGTGAAGGACTAATTGCGGGTTTTTACACTATATATATAATATATAATAAAATATAAAATATATAAGTCTAAGAATCAACAAGGTCAATAATACCGAGAAGTAGTATAGAGTGTTCCCGGGTCGTTTATCCCCAACGAGGCTGGACTGGAGAATCGATACAGT
>BQNB010048477.1:4009-24009 GCA_026074375.1 Tanacetum coccineum
TTGTTGAGTGGGTTTGTTGTTTAACAAAAGCTAGACGATGTAATATGTTGCGATGAAATCGACAAAGCCGAGGCTAGAAGAGCGTCGAGAATAGATTCACAAGATTAGGATCACTCATCGTTCATGAACATGGAGAATCTTGAAAAAGGTAATTACAAAACTAAAAAATATATGCATAAGATCTCTTATTTTAAATAATGCAAAAATAGAATTTTTAGAAAATTTTTTGGTGCGTACACGCATATTATAACTAGGGGTGAGCAAAACGGACCGCGAACCGGACCGGACCGAGAAACTGGCCCGAACCGGACCGTCCTCGGTCCATCATTTTCCTTAATTTTGGTCTTCGGTCCGGTCTTACAAAAAACCCGGCAATTATGTCTTGTTGGACCGGGCCGACCCGGACACCATTTCAGTCCGGTGTTTTGGCCAAGGTCGGTTTCGGTCCGGTCCGGTCTTGTCGCACGGTCCGATTTTCGGACCGTGAACACCTCTAATTATAACTAGTAAAGTTAAAAAAATATTCAAATGGATTTTGTATCTTTTTTACTTTTAAAATTGAAATGACATAAATTCAGGTTTAATCTGTTAGATGGATTAGGCTCAAGCCCGGTTTGTGGGTTGAGTCAATTAGGGTTTCTAGGTTATGTAACCTCTATATATTATGTCTCAATAAAGATTATAACCTACGGGGGTTTCATTGTCTAACATGGTATCGGAGCGGGTCTGATCCTCAGACCTAGGTGGCTACGTTGAGCCGCCTCCATTAAACCACCCGTCAAACCCTAACCTTCTCCTTAATAAAATACCGTTCTAAATCCATTATCCATTATGCACATATATACATTAGTTGGTTGTATGGATCATCTAGAACACATATTTGGTGCGTCAGTGAAATTGAAGACATTCACTCGAAAGATGGCCTTTCAAAAAGGCTATGAAGCTGGTTTTGCTTATGGAAAAGATGTTGGGGCACAATTTTCAAAACTATTAAAAGCGAAAAGGCTACGCATCTCAAATGCTGCATGTATGAAGTCGGATTTTTTAAGGATCTATAGGTTTTTCTTTTTTTATGTTAAAAAAAGTTATGTTTGGTCAATTGTTAGTGATTTGTGTTATTTGTGCTAAGGTCATAAATCCACACAACCAGCGTGATTTGTGTTGGTGATTTGTGCTAATGTCACAATGTGTTGGTGATTTGTGCTAAGGTCACAAATCTACACAACCGTGATTTGTGTTGGTGATTTGTGCTAAGGTCACAAATTCACACAATCGTATTGTTTTATTGTTTGTTTGTTTTAATGTTTTATTTTGTTTTCTGCTCCAGTCCGAGCTTTCGCGATTTCGCCGCTCGGAATGCGTGGGAGTATTAGATGGATTAGGCCCAAGCCCGGTTTGTGGGTTGGGTCCATTAAGGTTTCTAGGTTATGCAACCTCTATATATTGTGTCTCAATAAAGATTCTAACCTACGGGGTTTTCATTGTCTAACATAATCTATATAGATTATACAGCCCATGGTCTAGTTTATAAGACCAAACAAGTTATTAACTCAAACCATTTTGATTCTAATTAATGTTCTTATTTTTGTTATTCAAGTTTTATTGCACTTGTTTTGCTTCAACCCGGTTCGAACATGCATGATTCACGCCACTTACAACTTATAATTTTCGTAGACAGATCATGCTATTTTATTTTCAGGTTATCAGGAGAGGGCGAGTCTTTTTACTCAGATGTAAACGGTTCCAGGTTAACCCAAAGATATTTTCTAACCTTTCTCTTGCCACCTCCAAATGTACACACGAGGTTTGAACCTTAACCTCTTTTGAGGAAACCAAAGATCTTATCACTAGGTAATTTTTGGTCATTTGGTGGTAGTTTACAACTCATAATTACGGCCACTCAAAAATCTGTTTGGATCAACAAAAGCCTAATAGCTAACCAAAATGGCTATACTCAAGTTTGGCTCGGTTTGGTTCTAAGGTTTATTTGCAATCAGTTTTTTCCCCAAAAGTTTTCCAAACGCTTAATCTTGGTTCAGTTTGGTACACAAACGATACCCAAAATAATCACACATCAGTTACTTCATTGTCGTAAAAACAGTCCACTTTCCAATCTCAATTCTACTTATTTTCTCACTTTTGGTTTCGATCCCTTTTCGACCCAAGAAACACACAACCTTACAAACTAACGACTTACACATCAATTAGTTCACTGTCTTAAAAACCCGATTGCCAGTTAACTGCACAGTTCGTTGAATTGTTATATAAGTAAACAAGCCAGTTTGCCATATTAATCCTTCTTTTTCTTTTCAGCTTCGGCTCGATCCCATTTCGACCCAAGAAACACCCAATCTTACAAACTAGCAGTTCATAACTGTTTTTCAAACTTAACCATAAACCTTCCTACCTAAACAGATTAAAAGATCCCAATTCATTCCCAAAACACTTACACTTTCACAACTTCCTAACCATTTGATCTTCTTGTTAATTTCAACAATCAAAACCCAACCCGTCCAGTCTTTTTTGAAAATATTCACACATCATTTAGTTCAAAGAAGCCGACTTTCGTATGTGATGTGAACATATCAGTGTCGGATTTTAATCCTCTACTCATCTGTTTTGATTTCGACCCAAGAAACACATACACTTACCAACTAACATATATAAACCTTGTTAAGTTAACCATAACTTAACTAATTCTTAACCATCTTCTTGTTAATTCTCATAACCAAACACACCCATGAACACCATAATCATCATCAACCTCATAATCATCCTCACACTCACCACCATCACATCATCCCAAACACCCGTATCGCAGAGTTTCACCACTTTTGGCACCACCCAACTCAACCAAACGCTCATAACCCTCACTAAACTCTTAAACAACTGCACATCACCATCTCCATCCCCAAACACGTCCCAAATCTTCCATGAATCCCTTATACAGTTTCTTGACACATCTTTTACTACTTTTTTTTACCTTCTCCATAATCCCGCAAAAAAAGCGATGTTTACCCCGTGAAGGACTCGCATTCGTCATCACGTGGGACCCGATTTCGTTACCTTATTCCACTAACTGCATTGGTCTTCCTAAAGACTATATTGCTTTTTTGGCATTGATCTTGACTCGATTTCGTCTTTAGTTTTCGTAGATGTAATGACAAATGGGATCAATTTAAAAGGCGGGAAAATGATAAATGCATGGGTTGAGTACAAAAATAATGAAAAAGCTATTTGGGTTTGGGTCGGGTATGAGATAGTCTTGTCGGGTATGAGATAGTCCGATAATTTGTGGCGCCTATCGATCTTTCGAAGCAGTTTAAAGGGTTAATGTATGTCGGATTCACTGCTTCTAATGGTAATAAAGGGTCTTCAGTTCATTTGATACACAGTTGGGAGTTTAGAACAGTCGAAAATAACCAGGTTAATGAAGTCGTAGAGCTCGGATACTTGTCATATTTGCTTCCCCAAACCTCAAACTTGTAGAAGGGTAAATTATATGTGTGTCTTGTATTCCTTAAAGCATACGTATAAATAGTTACAAGATACGCTTGAGCCCAAAAGATTACAACTCATCCCATAAATGTATAGCTAAGGATAATTACAAAACATCTAATTGATTGACAATACAACTAAATGATTGACTAAAGATATGGGTTAACACTTCCCCGCAGTTAGAGCGGGAGGACACTGGACGCTCAAACTGGATCTAAACTCTTCAAATAATGCTGAAGGTAACCTTTTGGTGAAAATATCCGCAAACTGATAACGAGAAGGTACATGAAGCACGCGGACCTGACCAGCATCAACCAAATCACAAACAAAATGTATGTCAATCTCAATGTGTTTTGTACGCTGATGTTGAACCGGATTGCATGATAAATAAATAGCAATGACATTATCACAATAGACAAGCGTAGCGGAAGATAAAGGAGTATGTAACTCACCCAGTAAATTGCGTAACCAGCAAGTCTCAGCAATAGCATTGGCAACACCATGATACTCTACCTTTGCACTGGAACGAGAAAGCGTCGGCTGACACTTAGAGGACCAAGAGAGTAGGTTGTTGCCAAGAAATACACAATAACCTGAGGTAGGGCAACCAGCCCAATCCATATCCGAATATGCAACCAAATCTGTAGTGGAGGAAGAAAATAACTGCAACCCACAATCCAAAGTACCACGAACATACCGCATAATTCGCTTAAGAGCCAAAAAATGAGGCTCTCGAGGATCATGCATATAAAAACACACCTGCTGAACTGCATAAGAAATATCTGGTCGAGTAAAAGTGAGATACTGTAGAGAACCTGCAAGACTCAGATAAAGAGTCGGGTCAGAAACCGGATCACCATCACTTCCCAGTTTAGACTCAATATCAATAGGAGTCCGACTAGGATTACAATTATCCATATGTGCCTTGTCAAGAATCTCAATAGCATATTTCTTTTTAGATAAAAACAACCCTGAAGAATCACGTGTAACCGATATACCCAAAAAGTAATTGAACGGACCTAGATCTGTCATAGCAAACTCCTGATGTAACGATCTAATAATCTACTACAACAAACTCTCGGAAGAAGCTGTGAGAACAATATCATCAACATACAATAACAAGTAAGCAGTATCGGTCCCCTATCTGTAGATGCAAATCAACCCGGGTAATTTAAGATGCAAATCGTTGAAACCAAGCTCGAGGGGCCTGCTTAAGCCCATAGAGAGACCGCTGTAACAAACACACATAATCAGGATGAATAGAATCCCAAAATCTAGGATGCTGATTGATATGTGCTTAAACACATATCATTTATTTCTTAATATTAAGCTTAAAAAGACCAATAATGAACGAAAACGACATAAAAATACATTGTATACGTTTGTGTCGTGAATTGTGCCTTGCAGGTATGAATATATCACAAAAGGACAAAAATATGACCAAAACGGATAAAACCGAGCACGAGATTGGAAAGAGCGAGAGAAAGCAAAGCCGAAGGCGTATTCATTTTTAATGGACCAACCCGTACCCGTTTCATGGGCCGGGTCAGCCCATTAATATTTGAAGTATATTAATCCTTAGCCTAAACATTAACCCTTAATCAAAAGTCCATTAACTAAATCTAATCCAATCCATAAACCCTTATCATTTCTCTGGCCCAAGATAAAATAAGTCCAAGCCCAATCCCATACACCCTTATCCAGTCAAACTTATAAACGCGCTTTTTTTACTATTCATTATCCCTCCCAACCTTAACTTTAACGATTACACAAGGTAAATCACTCTATTCACCCACATGCCTCATCCTTCTAGAATCTTTGACACGTGTGACACTCACCAAGGCCACGCTGGCAATCCTACACTCTCCCATTGGTGGAAAGGACGTAGAGTAATCCAAGGGCCCAAAACGACGGACTTGGGTTTGTTACAAAGTAAAGGCTGAGATTGAAGCTTTATGACGCTCCTGGAAGGCCTAGAATGTTCTCTCCTCACTATAAATTGAAGGCAAAGTTACATAGATGAGGATATCTAGTGTAGTGTAGTGTAGGAGTAGTGTAGTGATGTTCGTTTTTATACGTATCAAACAAATAACCCTCAAATATATATAATATATATACTAAAATACATATACGTATACGTAAGCTAAGTATCATACAAATTATTCTTAGGAAAGAATAAAAAGTAATCAATCCCACGTTAACGTTCTCTCTTTCTTTTTTCTCACTGCGGTAGAGGTTACTGGAAATTCCCATTTATGACGTGAAAGGCGAGCTTGAATGTCATAAAAGATTTGATTTTGGTTTCTAAATATACTAACGCAACGGGAAAGCAAATAAGATAAGCTAAACTAATAATTAAGACAACTTTTAAATTCTAACGACGATTAAAAATAAATCAATTAAACACCAAACATAACTAATTAACCAAATTTGACAAAATAAAATACTTAAAACTCAAAATGTAAATTCTCTAAAAACCTAAATGCTTAAAATATTTTTTAATAAAAAACAAGACAATATTTTTTTGGACTTTTAAAACTATTTTTATAACTAAATAATACTAAAAAATTAATTAAAAATATTAAACTATTTTATAAAAATTTGAGAAAATTCATAAAAATACTTTAAGCTAAAAAGGTGGGTTTCAAAGAAAAATAACTCAATAAGCTAACACAGAAAAGCTGTGAAAAATCGCATAAGCTTAATAAGCTAAAACTGAAAGAACCTATATGAAATAAATGCTGCATATACTAAATGAAAAAGACCCAGGGCAGTTGGTTGAGGTGTTGGTGTTGTGAAGGTAAGGTCACAGGTTCGAGTCCTGGACTTGCACTTTTTTATAAAACATTTTTTTCAAATTTTCTTTTTAAAAACTAATCTATAGGCAATAATAAGCAACTTTTAAAAAAGGAACTTTTGACAGAACTTAAAAATAAGCCAGAAACAAGCTTCTTAAATATGACAGTTTTAAACTTAAGACTTTTTAACTAATTTTGGAAACTGTTTGGCTTTTTAAGACATAATAAGCTATAAGAAAACTTAATAAGCTAAAAACCGAACTAAAGCTAGACCTAATAAGCACATTGGACTAAAAATGAGCAGACAAAATAAGTTAAAAAGCACTTAAAATTATTTAGACAGATAGCTTAAGACAGACATCAAAGGGACACTGACAACTTTTAAGCTGAGATAAAGGCTCAATAAGCTAAAGAAAAAAGCTAAAAACCCTAAAACAGATTGAGACTTATACTTAAGGAACTCAGATAAGCTGGAATTCAAATCTTAAGCTAAACAAATAAACTAGAAAAAAGACTATGAAAATGGCAGACTCAACTACTTATTTTTGGCTTTTAAAGAAAATGACAGATTTGCAATTTAAAATAAGACTCAATAAGCAAAACTAAAGTCTAAAAGTTAAAAACAGATAAAGCACATGACTAAATAAGCAAGTAGAAACAGGAATTAAACTAACTTAACTACTATTATGACTTTTTGGCTTTTTGTTACTAGCTTTTAAGACACTAAAATGACTTTTGACACATTAAAACCTAAAATAGATTAAGAACTTATCACAATAAGCTAGACTCAACAAAATTTGACCTAAAATAAGCTAAGAATTAACCTCTAATGATCTGAAATGAGAGACCCTTAAATACTAACCTTACTAGACTGTTTACTTATCTAAGATGCTTAAAGTGTAATTTCCAAAGCTATAAACTTAAAACAGATGTGTATTGATGCAAATTAAACTCATTTGGAAGAAAAAACACTACACCTTAAGCATACTAATTTGAATCCAAGAATCAACTAGTTTAGAAAAATTTAGGAACTAACAGATTTAAGCACCTGACAAAACAACTTCAAAACTAACAAGACTTAATTCTAGCTTATTAAAACTGACTTAATCCTTCAAATTAGACCTAGCAGTCTTAACCTAAGTTAAGACTACTTATGCCAAACACTCCTTTAAACTTTTAAAAACCAATTTTAAGCTAAGACAGATTATGAAAAGCCCCTATTAATGAAAACAGATGGAGATTAATGACTATAAAAGACAATTAAGCAAGGATCTAAGAAAAATAAGCACTAAATATAAGCTACTCTAATAAGCAAATTTTACTTCTACAATAGCAAATTTACTATTAAATTGATATAACTCAGATAAAGCTACTTCTAGCTAAAGACTAAACTAATTAAGCTACAGAATAAGCAAATTTAAACTATAATAAGCACACATTAAGCAATTTAATAAGCTAAGACAGAATTTAAGCTAGAAAGAGTAATAGTTAACTAACCTTGGTCCTTTGCTTTAAACAAGGACTGAATTGCTCTTAGAGCTATTCTACAAGCTCCAGCTTATTAGAGATAAGTTGGTAGTAACCCATCCTTGTTTGGCTTATCTTCCATTAGCTTATCATGACCTTTTAAGGTATTTGAGAATGAAAAGGCTTATTCAGCTAAGCTTTGAGGAGGCTTAGCTGAATAAGCAATAGCTTAAAAGGCAATGAGCTTATTTGAGCTTATTTAAGTGAATGCAAAACATATTTAAATCATAATTACTTAAAAATAAAACAGACTTTAAGGCAAAATTTAAATGAAACTTAATTTTATTAATCTTAAAAGAGGTACAAGCAGTTGAAAAATGAAATTACATTAAAGAAAGGACAATAAGCTAAAATAAGCTACTAAACTACCTACACTACTCCTACACTAGATACTTTCTACTGTGTGATCGCATCCCCTTTTATAGTGATGGAGTGAAGCTTCGAGGTCCTTGAGGAGCGTCTTCAACATCTAATATGATCCCTTGATTAATATCCACTCTCTTTGAGCCTTTAGATCATTTCCACATCCCATCCACCAATCACAGCTTGTAGGATTGCCAGCGTATCTTTTTGTTGTGTCAGAGGTGTCAAGAAATTCTTCTAGAAGCAAAAGGGCATGTGTGTGGGTGAAATTGATTAACCCTGTGTGTGTTAAAATATGAAGGAGATGTGAAGAGGATGTACAGTAAACTTGACCCCGTTTATATCATAAGGTTTGACTTTTAGACCCGGTTATGGTATTTGTTAACTTGGGCTTTGGTTTGGATTGTTGGGCCTAGATTAGGTTTAATGGATTTTTGAATTTGGACTTGGATTCATATATAAGGCTTATGAATTAGATTAAGGGTTTTGTATAGATACAAAGTTAATGGGCTGACTCAACCCAATAAAATAGGTACGAGTTGGCCCATTAAGGATGCATATGCTTTTGGCTTCGATTTCATGCACGCTCTTTCCATTCCCGTGCTCATTTTTGTCCATTTTGCTTTGTTTTTATCCATTTGTTGAATATCCAATACCTGCAAGACACGATTCACTATACAAACAAATACACTGCATTTTTATGTATTTATCGTTCATTATTGGTATTTTTAGCTTTATATTAAGAAATAAAAGATATGTGTTTAGGCACATATCAATAGCGTCGGCGGTATGCAAGAATGGTCTTCCTAAGATTAGAGGGACTATATCATCTTCCTCCATTTGCAGGATAACAAAATCTACAGGGAACACGAATTTTCCAACTTGGACGAGCATATTTTCAGCAACTCCCATAGGGTACTAGTAAGTATGATTTGCTAGTCGGATACTCATCCTTGTGGGTTTCAGAGTTGTTCCAGAAAGTGCAGCGTATAGTGAATAAGACATCAGATTTATACTTGCGCCAAGATCTGCCAAGGCAAGATATTCAACTGAATTTGCAAGTTTGCAAGGGATTAGGAAACTTTTAGGGTCTCCAAGCTTTGGTGGGATCTTGTTTTGAAGAATTGCCGAGCACTCCTCAGTTAAGAAGGCAGCAGAGATTTGCTCCATCTTACTTTTGTTGCTTACAAGATCTTTAAAAAACTTTCCATAATTAGGCATCCTTATCAGGACGTCAACTAGGGGTACGTTGATCCTGACTTCTTTGATCATGTCTAAAAACTTGGCATATCGTGCCTCCATTTTTTCTTTGTTCAAGCGTTGTGGATATGAAATTTTTGGCTTATAGGCTTTGAGTGGTGGCGTTTCGGGCTGAGTTGGTTTCTTGGGTAGAGGTTCTGCCTCTTTTTTGACTTCTTCTGCCTCGTCTTCACTATCGTCAAGGAAGACGACAATTTTGGTATTTGGGTTAGCTGGTGGGTCATAGGTCTTACCACTATGCGTGAATACGGCATTCACATGCTCATTGCGAGCAGTTGGTGGTCGGTAAGGTTTTTTGTTTGAAGGTTTTAGGCTGGTTTGGGTATTTCTAGGCAGCGTACCCGTGGGTCTTGAAGATTGGTGATCAAAAATCTTACCAAACTTTGTTTCAAGGTCTTGAATCGCACCTTGATGATTCTATTGTCCATGTTCGACTTTGGTTTTGAGATTATAGAATTGGTTCTTGACAAAATCATTCGCTGTCTTTTGTGCTATAACGAATTCTGTCATGGTTTTCTAGAATTTTGATTCGTCTGGTTTCTTTTCGGGTAAACGCGAGATTGGCAGGTTTTCTTCTCTAGAGTTTGAGTTTCGGTTTTCATGACGATCGCGCCAATTGCTAGAATTTCTACCATAATAATTTCCTTGAAATCCTCCTCGATATCCCCCGGATGCATAGTTTGCTTCTTCCTCCTTGGGTCCTCCCGTAAGTTTATCATCGCAATCTGATGATAGATGGGGTCCTCCACATTTGTTGCATCCATCTCTCATTTCTTTCATGTCTCCTCTAATCTCTTTGAATTGTGAATCAATCCTTGTCGTTAAGGCTTCCATTTTCTCCAATAATGGTAAATTTTCTTCTCCTTTGGTGAAGGCAATGGTTTTACAAAGGGGTTTGGTTTTATTCTCTTTTGACCAGTCAAGTTTGAGAAAAACTCGATCCTCAAGAAACTGATGTGCTTCATTTGGGGTTTTGTTAAGGAAGATTCCTCCGGCATCTAAGATAGCTTGGGTTGGTTCATCTAGTTCGTGGTAAAAGATTTGGATTATGGTTCCTCATCCTAAACCATGTCCATGAAAACTACGAAGTAGATCTTTCATACATAGCCAAGCGTCGACTAGTGATTTATGATGTTGTTGGGTAAAACCTCAAATTTCTCCCATGAGTCAGTCAAACATAGTAGGTGGAAAGAATCAGCTTACAAAAGCTTGTCTCATCTCTTCCTAAATGGTTATCACACCGGGACTTAGTTCGTTGAACCAAATCTTGGCTTCTCCTGCTAGGGATGATGGAAAAAGTTTTAATTTAATGGCATCCGCGTTGGTGTTGCCATATCGGAAGATTCCACATATTTCAACAAATTCGGCAATGTGCTTGTGCAGATCGGCCCATGAGCGTCCGTCGAATTATCGATCTTTGATCATGGAAAGATGGTGTCCTTTGACAGTGAAGTTGTCTCCAAGGTGAACCGCGACAATAGCGGCCTCGGGAGTAGGTGCTATGGCCCAATTGTTTCCCCACATGGGTTGATCGTTGGCCATTGGGAAGGGTAGGTCAAGAAATAGGTTGTAGACTACTTTGGCTTGAAAAATATTCTCGAAAGGTGGATATTTAGTTTTCGGAACTCGGTCTTCAATGGGTATGAACGGGTTTTGCTTTTTCTTCCTTCATAAGGCTTGGTGGATAAAACGTTCGGGTTCATAATAAGGAGTAATTGGGTTTCATCCAGCAGAACGTGGTAGCATTCAAGGGCAAAACTCGAATAAGATCAAACACAAAAGGATTTAGAAGATTAAGAAAAGATAAAAAAATTGGTTTTTGTCAAAGGACTCTGCACCGGGCGGCAGAGAGCTGCAATATTGGCAAAACATGTTGCAGATGTGAGGCATGTCATTTGGATGAACAAAATCAAAAATGCTTGGAGGATTGGGAAAATCTTGATTTCCAAGATTTGGTGGTGGATGGTGAATATTTTCAAGTAGAGGTGCATTGTTATAGAGATGAGGTGTATTGTTGTTAATGTTAACAAACAATGGTTGATTTGATGGTAGTGGTTTATATCCGGGTGGCGGATTTGAAAATCCAAGAGGTGGTCGTAAGACACGTGGTGTTGGAGATGGATTAGAGGGGCCCAGTGGCTAATTGTCCATCATTGACACATATGGGTTATTTGGTGACATTTGTATTAGAGGAAGTTCTTGAGGTTCTTGTTTTATCAGAATGACAAAACAAAGTTTAGGTGGGGGTGCAACGTGAGTTGGTGTCAGAGACTCACTTAGTAATAATAATGAGGTATAGTGTGTACTTTTGCTAGAGATAGATTTTGATGGAGCTTGTGGTGGTGAGAGTGATTTCTTTCTAGGAGGTGGTGAAGGAGTTCTCTCATTTGGGTGTTCCTCACTTAAGGATGTGAGATTGACATAGGTTGGATATTTGACACTTATTCTTGCGGTTTTTCTTTTGAAGTTTGGTGAATTTATTTTGGATGAACTAGTCATGGTGATTGATGCGTGGGATACGAGCCAGTTTTAAATTTATAACTCGGTATACCAAATTCTCAAGCAACACATACGAGCAAGTGAACTCGTCCGTAGTAGCAAGATATTTAATGGTAAGCCGGGAACGTTCACAGGGATTTGGGTGTTTCAACTTGATAAAGATTTCGATGATAAAAAAATCCTAAGATGCAAGATAACAATAATGAAAGCGATTCAATGATAATAAGATGTACTTGGTTGGACTTAGTTTGGGAATCCGATTCGATATGATAGTGGCATAGACTAACAAGTTGATTAAAAGAATTGGAGGTTATCCAATCTATTGTTTTTAAAACTTTTTATCTTCGTCAAGACTCGAAGTGACAAAAACAAGCATTAGACTCAATCAATCAATTCGAGACTAAGACAACCTCTATGAGTTTGATTCGCGGTTCGTTTCACAAATCATAGACACCGATAATTATGTTCCTAGTTATACCCAACCGCTTAAGAAATGGTCAATACAAAAGGTAGCCGATCGTAGACAAAAAGGCGACAATTGATTGATTAACAATACCCCTTTCGGCCTATGATATTCTCAACAAACAATCCGGTTGATAAAACTATGCCACTTAGAACATAAGAACAAATGGATCTAAGACTTAGCTTGAAATTGAATTAACATGCCACACTATCATAATCGAATCTTCATACCACAAACTTCATCTAACCAAGCACATAAAGGGACTAGCCACTCATATTAAACAAAGACATAATTCCAGAAAATAATGCATTCATAAACATAATGAAAGTTCTTACAAAGTATTGCAAAAGCTTAAAGGAAAGTAAACTAGGAAATGACAAACTTGTGAGCTAGAGGGATCCTCCTTCTTGGCTTTCCTGGAGCTTCTTCCTGACTTTCCTGGACTTAGATGGCTTTGGAGAGGAGTCCTAATTTATATTAATTAAATTAAATAAACTAACTAAAGCTAACTGTTGTTAAAACAAAAGGACTAACAGTGAAAGGACACAAGGACAAACGGGGTAACAGGCTAACTAACCACAGGGACTAACAATTATAACTATAAAAGAAGAAATTACACAAACAGTCCCTGAAGTGGACCCCGATATGCAAGGTGGGTCCAAAGTGCTTATTATCAAAAAGCTATAAAAGAAAACTTGTTAAGGGGCTTGAGGGGAACAATTTTCATAAAAGGCACATAAGCTGTAGCTGACTTAATAAGCTAGAAAGAGCTTAATGGGCTGACAACTTTAATAAGCCTTATTGACTTATTTTCTTGCCTTTTGGGATTTAAGCCAACAAAAATAAAGCTAGAAACTAGGGGGACAGATAAATAGGGAGAGGGGGTCCTAAATAAGCTAAGTTATCTAGAATAAGCCCTAAAATAAGCTGTTTTATTGTTAAGCTATGTTGACAGCTTATAAAAGAAAACAGAAAAGTAGGGACTTTAAGCCTAATTTAAGCTAAGCTAAAGAGTGAGTTAAGCTAAGAAAGCTTGGGGATTTAAAGAACTAGTAATAAGCTACAATAAAAAGCTAAAAATCCTAAGTGCTTAATACAAAATAAGCTAGATAAAAGAGGCTGAAAATGGTGCTCAACACCAGGGGAGCATGCAACAGTGGCTAGGGGGCTTTTTGGGCTTATGCAAATAAGCTCTCAAGAGCTTATTAGCCAAATTTAAGCACAAACAGGTAGAAGGGGTGACTAATAAGCTGTTATATTCAAATATGAGGCGTAAAAACAAAAAAGCTGCTGAATATGGGCTAACAAGATGCTGATTTCACAAACACACATGCATACACACACACTTGACTTATGCTGCCAAACCAAAGACAGAACAAGGGGGCTTTTAAAAGGGCTAGTAACACTCAAATAAGCACAACAATGGTGTGCTTAAGCTGCATAAGCAGCTTAAGTGGTTTAACTTACTTTTGCTTATTGGAAATTTGACAGAGTACAAAAAACATTTAAAAACTTATTTTAAAACTAAAATTGGTGATTAAATTGTCTTAATAAAGCCCACACACTCAGCCAAAGTTGGCTGAGTGAGCTTGACCCATACCAAACCCATTATGACCCATTTTGAGACTAAACCAAACACCCCCTTATTTTATAAATTCGGGTTTTTTTTGCTTTTTTAGTTTAGTAAAAGCTATAAAATATGGTTACAAGGAAGTTTAAATAACTTTAACACATGTCTAAACAAGTTTAAACAAGATTAAACTACTCAAATGATACTTCAAATTTCGACAATGGTAATTTTCACAAATCACACTAACTGATTAAAACTGAAAGTATTACAATGAAATCTTAAAAAGAAACTGAGTACTATAATATTTAAAGCAAACTTAAGTAAAATTTAAACTAAGAAAGGTAAAAAACAGTTTTTTTTCTTCTTTGGCTTGTTCTCTTCTTTTATAGAGATCCAAAAGCTTCTCTGACTGGATAAAGCGGATGTGAAGTGTCAATTTTGCTCCACAGGCAATCCTAGCCTCCATTGGCTTTGTAGCAATTCTCAGCCATGGATGGGGGATCGTTGGGTTGAGTGATTGTGCCATGGGAGAGGTTATACGGGTCAATGGGTTGTGGGAAGTGAGTAGGTGACAGGAAGGGACTTGAAGGTGGTTTGGGAAGAAAAACCGTGGGAAATGGCTGTTTGGGTTTTGGCGGGTACGGGATGTGGTTGCAGGTTTAAAAGAATTGTTTGGAGATGGTGCAAAAACAGCCCCTCTTCTTTTCTTCTCTTTTCATTTCCTTTTAGGCCCATTTTTTAGTTATAACAAAGTTTGGGAAATAACACAAATGGTCCTTGTGGTTTATAACTAAAAGAGTTAAAAGGAGTTTTGGCAAATTGCAAATTTGGTCCCTGCTGTTTTATAACTAAAAAGGAAAAAAAAGGGTTTTGGAAAATTGCAATTTCAGCCCTTGTGTTTTATTAAACCATTTTTCTTAATAAAACAACTTTCAAAACTTGGCATTTTTGCCCTTTCATTAATTTTTTCATTTTTAATTATAAAACAAGGTTTTTAAAATTTACATTTTTGTTCCTTGAGTTTTATAAAAAGAGTATTGGGCTTGTATTGGGCCCAATTGAGTGTGTCTGGGCCCAATTGAGTGTGTCTGGGCCCAATAAGGTTTAGGCTTGGTTATTGGGCTTTTTCAAGCCCAATAAGGTTATTAAGTGGGTTTGTGTGTACATGGCTGCTATTGCTGAACTGGGCTAGATTGGGCCTCAAAGTCTCACAGTCTTTGTCAATTGCACACAAATGGGCTGTTGTAAAAGATTGAGGGCCCATTTGGTCTTCACATACTTCATAATTATACTATGGCTTGTCCGGCCCATCATATGGTTAAGAATGCATTCATAGTATTCTTCAGATTCCGGCTCGGTTTGACTGCTGAATTCTTCAGTAAGACTCTTGACTTTGCATTTTTTTGACTTTCCTTGATTTTGCACAGTCATTTCATTCCATTCTCATTTTGTCATTTTGGATTGGTTTCTGTCTTTTTGTTATATCCACTTCCTGCACAATACAAATGCAAAATCAAACATATATTTTGGCAGTTATGTGCCTTTTTTTGGTCATTAATCTCGTTTTTGGAGTAAAAGATATGTGTAATTAAGCACTTATCAAATCCCCCAAACTAATGTATTTTGGTCCTCCAACGCAATGTTATGAAGTAAACTTCATAAGAAAAGCCCCGTATTACCATTTTCTGAATTTACACTAACAACAACTAATATATTTGGATTTTCTCATTTTTAACAAGTTTTGACTTTCTTTATTTTATAATACTGGTATCATAGAATGATAAACGCCCCGTAGAGTGAACTACGGATGTCCCTTACGATAATTCATCGACTCGATTTTTCACAATCACAAGCTAAGCAATTAAACAAGATCATTGTCGATATAAGACTATATGTTAAGCCCTCATACTTATTGAAATGTGAACTTTCAACTCCAACATGGATATACATTGAAATGCGTGTACTCATGTTAATGTTAACCATATACCAACTTATTTTCATAGTCATAAACCAAAAATGATCATGACTCAAAGCAACAACTATACACTTCGTAACTCGATTTCGAGATTTAGACTTTAGAACTTTTTGCTAACGATATTCACATCATAATCATCAAGTTCTTTAAAGCGAGGAATGCGTTGCATAGTTTGAACCCCTACCTCGTGGTTAACGGATAGGATATCACAACCAACGACTGGTGTTCTTAGTTTGAAAACCCACCCCGTTGCTAGCGTAGTGGGAAATCACATCAACACCTTATTCCTAATATGGCTAAGGATTAGTGTCTTAGTTTGAACCCTCACCTAGACCTTTCTTCCAAGTGAGATGATCACGACACACCAAATCCTAGAAGCAAAACGTCCTTAGTTTGAACCCCCACCACGTTTGCTAGCGAGTGGGATATCACGACACATCTTTTCTTGCTCCATAATATCAACTGCATGTCTTCATTGGCAAAATTATCAATATTCCTGCATTTTGCATTCAATTTCATTCATGCTTCTTTGAGCATTTATCTATTAAATTACTATAAAAACCGCTTTTGGAAAACTCAAGTTACTAATTTAAAGCTTTTGCTGAAAACATCGCTTAGACTTAGTTGAATTAAATTGAGTACGTATGATTAGTGGATTAGAAATTCACCGGGATACCAAAACCACAAGTACTCGTATAAGCTTTTATGAAGATCTTTGCTTGCACAAAACTTATAATTAACTCCAATCATTTCTCGTTCTCGACAATTATTAAAATTCAATCAATAGAGTTCGTGAAAGCTTGGCCTAAAGGAACTAGCTAGGGCTCAACACGCCCGCATCAGTCAAAAATATTCTTATTCTACCAAAAGAAAAGCAAAACTTGACAAAATCTTATTATATTTTTTGAAAAATTTTCAATATTTCATTTTTTTGGTATTTTTGTGGTAAAAACGGGTTTACGTGGTAATAATGCCTACAGAAACAAATCAAACGAAGATACCCCCCAAACTAGAAACTAAACATACGTCCTCGGACGTTTTTGAGGGTACTACATTAAATCCTAAGCGTTTATGAGGGTAGCCAAAATTTAAAACGTTAGTTGATCAGATTAGATATCGGATTCCCAATTGAAGCTGAGATGAGAAACTCTTGATAGAATGACAAACTGAGAGTCCTTCACAATCCTGGCCAATTCCTGGAGCAATAACAATACAACACATGGAAAACACGGGTAAATGAAAAGACAAGCTATTTTACACAACAACCAAAACTTATTTATATTAGAAAATTGGGGCAACTACGGAATAAGCATGGAGCCTCCCACGATGCGCTTGATTAGGGTCGCGATGCTTGACCCATCACAAGGATTTATGGATCCTTGAGGAAACAAGTGGAAATTAAAATCATTATCGGACTTTCATTCAAGTGACTACGATAAGTATTGAATTTCATGAAAGTTCCACTCCGATGAGATACATCCGGCTTAGAAGAATGATACTTATTGAAATGCCGAGATCAAATATGGTTCTTCATCCCCCAAGGAAGATAAGAGAAGGCGGAATAACCGGATAATCAAAAATTGGGAGAAAGATCCATACAACATAAAGCCGAAAAATTCACTAGTGGGTATGAAATCTTGCTCCAGGATGGAATGGTGGGTAAAACAATTAGTACATCTACGAGGATGTCTTTCACCACAACAATGTAATTTCCCGAATTGGGATAAACAACATAAAAACGATCGAACCCGAAGGGAAATAGAAGTATCGTCAATCTACGGAGTCGCATCATCACTCTCCAAATACCTGAGTGGTATGATCCGTCATCAGCAAGAAAACAAGGTCAATCTCCTCCATAAAGATAACATTATCCGCAACGGGAATATGAGATTTAGGGCAGAAGATTCGATATGCATTAGAATTGGCTTGAAGATCTTCGGAGGTCGTGGGAGAAGATTTATCGTAGAGCAAACTTTCCAAAAACAGAATAACACCTTCGGTCAAAAATTTCAACTTTCGCAATTTCTGGTGGAAAGATAAGGTGAAGGATGAGTTAACGCCGAACTCATTGGAAAGAGAATCGATCTTAGAAGAATCAATCGAAATTGTCTCGATTTAGCACGATTCTACAAGATCATAGATTCAGCATCAAAAGAATCAATTCCCGGTGGAATTGGAATGATGCATTCCAGCCCCTCATCATTAATCGATCTACCTTAACGAAGCCATTTCTTCATCAAGATCAAATAGAAGTATTAGAGAAAATGATAAAATTTCTCTTTTGGATGTCCCTCCTCGAAAATGACTCGTCACTTAAGTAAAAATCATCATCTATATCGAAGAGAGGTTTGGAGAAAGTAAAAATCATGAATCTTATGAAGAGATCATCATTGGAGGCAAATCACACTCATCGACCGAAAAATCCTCGAACTCAATAGGGTTGTTGGACAAGGTTCTCGACTACTAGACTTTATGAATTCGTCCGATTTCCGTTGCCGTATAGTGTCAAGATGCTCGTCCCCCAAACTTAGAGAGTTAACGTCTATTGGTTGGTGATTCGGTGTGTGATTGCAATGGTATAGTCCTCGACTCCATCATTATCACAGAACGAGAGGGCGAATTCCAAGCCGAGTATTGATGTACTCAGATACTCGTCACTTATGATTATTCACATCCTTGAACAAGTTCTAATGCAATTCTTGCACTTCCTCGGATTGAGCGTGCTTAACTTCAAAAAAGTTGTCCCAAGCTTGCAATAGAACCTTAGGCGTTTTCCCAAAAGAGATACTATTAAACTTTTTGAGAAAGCTTTCAATCGATTTCATTAGGTCCTCTTGGGCTTGCAAAGCTTCCATGCTCATTGGTTTAGAGGTTTGATTATTGACGGAAAATTGCTGGGTTTGAATTGGTCAAAACCGAAGAATGAGAGATTTAACTCATCGGTTGACATTCAAATAGTCCGCATGAGGACCCTTACAATTTTCACAGCAAAGATTTGCTGTTGAAGATTAAGCAATCTGCAAGGGGGAATTTGAAATTAACAAGGCTAGTAATTTGGCGCTGGATAGAAAAACATGGCTTTGAGGGTGTACAGCAGTGGACAATATTGAGTATCGTTTCCCCGCAAAATTCACACAAGATTTGCTTAAGTGTGGGGGTGGTGAGGAGAACTTGGAGATTGATCAAAAGATTTTACGGTAGTTTGAAAATCGCATTTGATTTTCATTCCATAAGTATCAACTAAACAAACTCCATCAATGAGACGACAACCGCACTGTTGCACGTGCACGAATAACTATAAGAAGTTATCCGTCGGTTGTCCACCTTCCCTACACATTCAAACATATAAAAACTCCATCAGAATTAAACAAAGTAATAGGACAAGAAAAAGAATTAAACATTAAGAGGAAAAAGAAGATTAATATTTGTTTTCGGGATTTAATAACAACATAATTCACATTGGACAAATCAGATAAGAGAATTTAAGCCAAATAAATCGATCATACTTCACGGTAAGCTCTCAGAATGAAAAACCGCACAGGTGAGCGGAGGATAGGACAGCCGAAGCATATTTCCTCTCTTTGGGTCGTAGTTCCTAGGAACAACCTCCTTATACCCACATTTATAGCTTTGTTATCAGAATGAGTGAGCCGTATAACGTAAGTGAACAGAAGGCTAGTTGTTTAAATCTTTTGTTCGAGTTGGGAACTCAATAGTTCACCGGAACTTATTATGATAATACCTCAGTGGAGAATATTATATTTTGGTATTTTACCAATTAGTGATTTTTAATTTTTATGGAAATTTTTTTTTTTTTTATTTTTATTTTTTATATGATATGTACTAATAAAAAGAAAAGAAAAATATTTTTTTGGGTTTTTTTTTAATATGATATATTAACAATAAGACAAGTTCAGATCAAAGTCGGATAACAATCGTAGCAAATGCCTCCCCGGCAACGGCGCCAAAAATTGATTCGCTGATAGCACACACTTATATAGCAACCCTAATGCAGATTCTAACCGAATGCCCTTGACCAAGGCAAAA
>BQNB010048477.1:29009-42545 GCA_026074375.1 Tanacetum coccineum
TGGTTTATAACTAAAAGAGTTTAAAAGGGTTTTGGCAATGGCAAATTTGTCCCTGCTGTTTTAACTAAAAAGGAAAAAAAGTTTTTGGAAAAATGCAATTTCAGCCCATGTGTTTATTAAACCATTTTTCTTAATAACACAACTTTCAGAAACTGGCATTTTTGCCCCCTTTCTTTTATTTTTTTTCATTTTTAATTATAAACTAGGTTTTTAATTTACATTTTTGTTCCTTGAGTTTTATAAAAAGAGTATTGGGCTTGTATTGGGCCCAATTGAGTGTGTCTGGGCCCAATTGAGTGTGTCTGGGCCCAATAAGGTTTAGGCTTGGTTATTGGGCTTTTTCAAGCCCAATAAGGTTATGAAGAGGGTTTTGTGTGTACAATGGCAGAGATTGGGCTGATAACTGGGCAAGGATTGGGCCTCAAAGTCTTCACAGCTTTTCAAATGGCCACAGCAATGGGCTGTAGTAAATGATTGAGGTCCCATATTTGTCATCACAGTCTTCATAATTATACTATATGGCTTTCCCGGCCCATCATATGGGTTAAGAAAGACATTCAATTGTAATCATAAGTTCTGGCTCCGTTTAGACTGCTGATTCTTCATATTGACTCTGACTTTGGGCATTTTTTGCTTTGGGCCTTGATTTTTTGCAAGTCTTTTTTCCATTCCATGCTCAGTTTTTTGTCATTTTGGCTTGGTTTTCTGTCTTTTGTTGATATCCACTTCCTGCACAATACAAATGCAAAACAAACATATATTTGGCAGTTTTTGTCTGTTTTTGGTCATTTAAGCTCGTTTTTGGAGGTAAAAGATATGTGTAATTAAGCACTTATCAATAATCATCCTCAAAATCCGAAGAAACAACAATATCTAGAAACGCATCGATCTCATCAATATCGCCTCCTGGGTCGAAACATTCATCCTTATTAAAAGCAGAGAGAGGTGTGACTATCAAATCCGGCTCATCAAGTTTAGAAACATAGGAGTCCTCGCTCTCGGATGTCCTCTAACACCTCATCAAAAAGAGGATTTACGTCACTAGAGATGTATTCGTCATCGAATTCGAAAAGAGGGTTCGAGTAAATTTTAACATTATCTTCCGGAACGTCCTCATCGGATAGTGACTCGTCATCACTAGAGGTAAAATCATTATTTGAATCGAAGAGAGGGTTAGATAAAGTTACAGAATTATCACAATTCTCGTCATCATCGTCATCATCATCATAATCGTAAATAATATTGAAACGTCGTGAAGGCTCGGGAGTATAAGTACTAACATTAGCTGCCTGCTCTTGTTGCCGAAGCTCTTTCTTTTTATTAATTTCAATACTCATTCCATTGAATTTTCCCTTAAGCTCATCAATCGTAATTTCACATTCCTTTCTAAAGCGAATATTTATTTTCTCATTTTGATAATCTTTAATCTGAATTTGATTACTTATTCTTTGCATTTCATCTAAATACTGCTGTTTTAGATCCTCCATTTCTTGGATACTCATTTCTTGAGGTGGTGATTGATCGATATTAGCCGCTTGCTTTTGTTGAATTACCATTTCACAAAATGATTGCATCATTTTGAGAAGTTCATTCTGTGACTCTTCTATTTTATCCCATCTAACGTGCACATCACTTATCCTTTGCTGATTAAGGTATTCTTGATGATCGATTGGATACTGCGAGGGTTGGTCAAAACTGGAATAGTTAGAATTATGCTCAAAGTGGTTTTGATTCATAGGTTGACATTGAAAACTTTCATGAGGACCCCCACAGTTTTCACAGCAAAGATATTGTTGTGAAAAATTCGGTGAATTTTGTGGATAATAATTATCACTAAAGTTTTGATTATAACTCGGTTCCTGCTCATAGACAAGCGATACCCGTGGTGGACAATCATAACCGTAGTGAGAATCATTCCCACATAACTCACACGAGTATGATTCGTACTAGGGTTGTGGAGGGTGGGTGAAAACGTTTGTAGGATCATTGAAAGAGTTCGGATTAGGAGCATCAATGGATGAATTTTCATTTCTTGAAGCGCAAAACAAACAAAATCCTTCTTTAAGATTATATCCACACCACTCGCAAGTACACCGTTTACAACGTTCACCTTCTTTTAACGGATCTTTACACCCAAAACAATGAAGTTGGTCGAACGAAGATGTTTGTGGTTGTGAAGATGGGTAGGAAAAATCGGGTGTTTCATCATTTAAAATGGGATCGGGGTTACGGACAGACTCGTCTCCGAAACTCACATTAGTACAACGTCGACAATTTCCACCGTTAAACAGACCTCCACACGATAAGAGGGTAGAGAGAATAAGAATTAAACGAATAAGAGGATAGAGAAGAATATTTATAGATTTTTCAAATAAAACATAAGGAAGAGAAATAATAAAAATAAGAAAGGAAAATATTTTTGGTAACCGAAAGTCAAAGGTGTACAGTAGCTCTCTAGAAAACGCACAAAGAAGCGGAGGAGCGGGTAAGCGCGGAGCGTTTTAAAAACCGTCTTCTTTCGGATCAAAGTTCGTAGGATCGACCCTCCTTATACTTCTCTTATAGTTTGTTAACTAAAGATGAGCCAATACGACAACTGACAAGTAGTTATTTTTAATTTTTAAATTTAAAAGGAAAATAGAAATAAAAAAATATTTGTGGGTTTTTATATATAAAATGAAAACTTTCACGGGGAAAGGATCTTCAAGGCTCGAACACGAACAATCCTGTAAAAATCGCTACACCTCTCCCTGGCAACGGCGCCATTTTGATCTTCTCGGTTTAAGATACGTATCAAACAAATAACCCTCAATAATATCTATATATAAAATAGATATACATAAGCAAAGTATCATATAAATTATTCTTAGGAAAGAATAATAAGTAATCAACACGGGTATCGTTCTCCTCGGTGAGAGGTGAATAAAATTTCTATGTTCATGTTGTAAATCGAGCTTGATTGTCATTTAAGTTTTGGATTTGATTTCTAAATCTAATAACGCAAAGTGAAAGCACATAAAGGCACGCTAACCTAAAAAATAAAGACAATTAAAATTCTAACAACTTTTAAGAAAACAATAAATAACTAAAAACAACTTATAAACCAAAAAAGACAAAATAAAACTCTTAAAACTCAAAATGCAAATTTCTAAACTAAAATGTATTAAACTGTTTTTTTTTTAAACAGAAAATATTTTTTTGGATTTTTAAACTAATTAAAACTATTTTTAAAACTAAATAATACCAGAAATTAAACTAAAAATATAAAACTTAATCCTAAAAATTTAAGAAAATTTATAAATATTCTTTAAGCTAAAAATGAGGTTTACAAAGAAAAAGGAACAAATAAGCTGTGAAAAATCAAATAAGCTAAATAAGCTTAATCTTAAAAACGTGTAAAAAACTAATGAAACAAGACTAAAACGAAAAAGACCCAAGGGCACAGTAGTTGAGGTGTTGGTGTGTTAAGGGGGAGGTCACATGTTCGAGTCCTGTGACTGTCCCTTTTTATAAACCATTTTTTTTAATTTTCTTTTTTGAAAAAGCTATAGAATAAGTTAAAATGAACAACTTTAATAAAAAGCTTTTTACCAAATCTTATTAATAAGCTAAAAAAAACTTAATTTAAAATGACAGTTTGCTTAATTAAGACTATTAGAAAATTAGCTTAAACTGTTTAGACTTTTGGACTCAATAAGCAACTAGAAAACCCATAAGCTGAAAACAGACATAGATCTTAACTCAATAAGCACTTAAAACTAGGAAATAAGCTAATGACATAAGCTAAAATTCACCAAAAAGCTTAAAGACATATTACTCAAAAAGGCAACTTAAAGGACTATACTGATTGCGAGTTTTATACACGTAAAATATAATAATATAATACAATCCCGAGAGTAATTAAGAAAGTTACCAAGTTACCCTTGATAAAATTCACTCTCAAAAATATATATAATATAATATAAAATACGTATATTAAACCGGGTAAGTATGATCACCCGGGTCGTTTTCCCCAATGACTCGTGCAATGGAAACCTCGTTTAAGTTAGGATCCTGATTTGAATAAGAAAAGAAATATTTTTGATTTAATTATACTACTAAAATTAAAGGCACAATTAAACAACTAATTAACAAATTAAACTAATTACGAAAATAAAATGCGACATTTAAGAAAACAATATGCATAATCCTAAATTACTACACTATTTTTTTGTTCTAAAGACTAAAATTGCTTATCCAAAGACTTATGACTCTAAATAGTTGTGCATTGATTTAAATGAGACCATTTCTGAGTACAAAACCACTCCTTAAGCATTCATTCTACAAATTTAACAAATAAGCAGTTTAAGACCACTTTAGACTAGCAGATTTTAGATTTAGCTAAACTAAACTAGAAAACCTATCACTCTAACTTATTTGCTTATAATAACTACTTTTAGCACATTACTTGTGACTTAATGAAATTCATTTTGATAACTAGAAACAAGCTGCAGATAATTCTTCACATTAAGACTCCTTGTCTCAAACACTCCTTTAAAAACTAAAAATTTGTTTTAAAGCTAAGAACATATTCAATAAGCTCAAAAATGATAAACCAGATGAAATACTAACAAAATTAAGGACTAATAAGCAATAACCTAAGGGAAATAAGCACTATTTATTAAGCTAAACTAATAAGCAGTTTTAACTAATAAATGGACAGTTTCTATTAAAACTTAAACTAAACTATTTTAAACTAAAAGCTAAACTTATTAAGCTATTAAAAGACTGAATAAGCACATTTAACTATAATAAGCAAGCAATAAGCAGATTAATAAGCTAGAAAAGTAATTAAGCTAGAAAATAGTAAAAGAGAGTGTACCTTGATCCCAGCTAAACAGGGATCTAAATTGCTCAAAAGAGCTTATTAAAACACCATAAGCCCATCCCTTTCTGGCTTATCATCAAAAGCTTATTATGACTTTTTGAGTGGATTTAAGGTGAAAAACTTATTTAGTTTAGCTTAGAAAGCTAAACTGAATGAAAACTAGCTTATTAGTAATAGAGAGCTTATTGAGCTTATTAGCTTAATTCTAAACACATTTAAATCATAATTGCATAAAAGTTAAAACAGAATTTAGAACACAATTCAAATTCAAATGAACTTTTATTACTTGAAAAGAGATTACAAGGCTTTAAGAAGAAAATTACATTAAAAAAAGCAGGAAATAAGCTAAAGCTACAACAATAAGCTACTAAAAACTACACTAAGCTAGATATCCTTGTGTGGAATGAGCCTCTATTTATAGTGATTGAGAGAAGCTTCTAGGCCTTGAGGAGCGTCTTCAAGCCTTTAATCTCGACCCTTGATTCCAAATCCATTCGTTAGAGCCCTTGATCACTCTTCACGTTTCACTAGCCAATAGAAACCTTTAGGATTGCTAGCGTAGCCTTGGTATGCTGTCAGAGCCGCCACGTTGGCCTTCTAGAAGAGATGGGTGCATGTGGATTGGTGGCTTTTACCCTGGTTACTTTGTAAAATTAAAGGAGATGATGAATAGTAAGACAAGGCGGGTTTTTTTTATTGTTTTGACTGGATCAGGACTTATCACTTGGGCTTTGACTATTTTTTTCTTGGGCCTGGACCTGTTAAAGGGAATGGATTTGGACTTGGGATCTTGGACTTGGATTTATAGTTTAGGTTTATTAGAAGGGCTAGTAATATTTCAAATGTTAATGGGCTGACTCGCCTATTAAGGGTACGGGTTGGCCCATTAAAAATGAATATGCCTTCGGCTTCATTTTCTCACGCTCTTCCAATCTCGTGCTCGGGTTTTATCCGTTTTGGCTTGTTGTTTCTGTCCTTTTTTAGATATATCGTTAATGACCCACATCACAATTCACAATACATACATATACAATGCATTTTACGTGTATTTTTGGTCATTTAAGCTCGTTTTATTAAGGAAAATTGATATGTGATTAAACACATATCAGAGGTCAACGAAAAGATTTACAAAAACAGAGGGAACAAAGAAAAAGATAGACTAAAGAAAGCTAATTAACAGAAATTTAAAATCTCACTTGATAGGAATCAAGCGAGTAGACCTAAGCTAGAAAAAGTTCGAAACCTAACTATTCCCCACGCAGCGGCGCCAAAAACTTGATGCAAGTCTTGTAAACTCGAAAAGAGTTTTGCAACTCCCTAGGCAGAGTACCTAACCGCTGTAGTGTAGTAAAGTAAGACTCGGGGGGTTGTTATCTTTCTCTAGGGGAATATGTTGGGAAGTCTCAAACATAATATAATAGAGGTCTAAGGGTCGAGAGAAGATTATTTTTGGTATTTTATATTTTTTTATATAAAAACTATTAAAATTTTGGTTTTAGAGGTTGGTTTTGGTTTTAACTATTTAAACTAATAATAAATCTAAACTACTTTGGTGAAAATAATATGGTAAACGAACAGTATTATTATTATGCACTACTCCTTAGTTTGCTTCTCCTAATCCTATTGCTTTTTACACTTGTGATGATTTGTGTAAGTATTTCCTTAGTCATGAACGAATTACACAAAAACGCTGTCTATATAATATTCCATTAAGGCAACACACAAGTATGGTAGTATGAAGACTATTACAAGGCCCCTAAGAGTACATTACATGCATTAAAACACTTAAGAGGGAACAACCATATTAGGGGTAAGGTAGTATGAAGATTGTTACCGATGGTATCATTTCTACACACTGGCGTTTCCCTAGACGTCTATGCCAATTTAATATCTTATGCTATGTTTTCTAAAGCTCAACACGCACATCTCATCACAGACGCAATATTAAAAGGATCTACAAACTAAGTTTCATGCAATCATAAGTAAATAATAATGGACCTAGCCTAGCATATTATAAGGAAATGAAGAACAAGAATCAATTAAACAACACCTAGACATATTGAATGATGAAAGATAGAAGACTTCACTTGATTAAAACATGTATTTAAGGCTGATACAAGAGGGTTTTGACACCCTAAAAAGACCCAAACAACTGCTATAATTGACTTTATAATTAGTTGTTCTTTCCCAAAGGTTTTACACCTAAAACCCTAAAAACAAGTTTGTTATATTAGGAAAACGGGGCACGAAGGCGTCGCATTATAATCTTGACACCGTCGCCTCGCCGAATCTTCTAGGGCTTCTTTAAGTCGGTTGGATCCTGATGTCGTTGATGATATCAAATAACAATACATTTATACCAACATATATACCGAATAAATTATCCACTTTTATATAATTATTGCAAGAATCGTTACTTAATAGCTTAAAGTTGTAAATTGCAGTAATTACAGAGTGATTTGTGAAGACATACTAAAATGTATCCCTAACCCCCCCCCCCCCCCCCCCCCCCCCCCCCCCCCATCTGCAATTTTTGGAGTTAAACGTGATATTTTAAAGAATGCTTATTTATGACCAATACTCCTTATCCACAAAGAAGATACGATGGACAGCGCTGGACTTTACAAGAAAAAAACGTGTGTTTTTCACTTCCTAAACGGGTATCCTGTTTTTCATAGTCCTTATCAGCTGGATAGACATTCATAGATTTGATGAATAATTATAATTTGGAAAGTTGTATCTGATTGATTATAAACTTAGCGCACACTCCAAGAAAAACACCCTTATACGACGTATTGACTTCATTCAATACGGTTAGTATCTAGTCACTTTCTTCTGACACTTATAAATAGAAGACTCAAAAACGAGAGTTTTAGTGTGCAAAATCATTATTCTCTTTACCATACACATAAAAGACAATTTTCTGAAGAAAAAAAGAGCAACCAAAGGTCAATCATCGTTCATAATTCCATAGAAGACACCGTGTAATTCCTATACTCTTGTAATTATTTAATTTTTGGTATTGTTCGGTAAAACGTTTAGTTTTACCCTTGGTATTTGATCACGCGTGTATAATTACAATGGTTATGGGATAGAATACCCCTGAGTATTAGCCATCTTAATAAAGATTTAATCTTTGGTTTGGTTTAAACCCGATTTCTTAATTTATCATTGAAAGTTTAATTATGTTTATCACATGATACTTGTCTACGTGTTTGAATATGGGACCATGATAATTCAACATTGGTTCTAGTTATGCCTAACTAGGTGAACTAGATACCCGTGAATAGTCTCAATATCGTGTTTTATATTTAATTTTTTAATTGAATTTATTAGGATCACAATATAATGTTCTTTCTTTGTCTTAAATTTGAGCTTAGGTCTGGACGAATGTGACCCGTATGTTTCAACAAGTATGTTCTTAATTAATTGATAAAGACTTGAACAGTGAACTACCAGTATATAAAATACCGTCAAACAGTAAGTGGGTAAAGTCCTGATGGGCTAGGGTTTAACAAGATCACCATTGCTTTAATCCCTAGATAGATTATAATTAAACTAAAAGGATGCTTTATGTGGATATGTTAATTATGACTGTTTTAACATGTCTAGAGTCTTAAGGATGATGTCCACGCCTAAGTCTTAAGAATGATATCCCACTTCGTGATAAGAAAATCATTGCACTAACAAACGAACCGATTTTAATCGGATTTAATATGCTAATACGGTTTTTTATCATTTGGCTTGTACCATTCTTTTATCTTCTGATTGCTCTTTTCTTGCATGTTTATTTGTGTTTAGAATTGATTATTGTCAATCATAAAACCTGTGCCAGTCTCTCAGGATGAAAATCCCAATTATCAATAAAACTAGGTTTAGCATAGGGGTTTAGCAAGTCATTTAGACATAAACTTAATTAGATTTATTAATATACTGATAGATATAAGGTTAACGACCTCGCTCTTAGTGTTCTGACACCCTACTTACTATGAAACTCTACCCGATCGGTACACTGCCCGTTTAAAGTGTTGTTTAGGCATAGTCGGCATAAATATAAAATTTAAGTTGGTAATCAATAAATTGACCCTACACGATAGCCACATCATTGTTGTTTGGCGCAGCTGTCGGGGGGAATAAAAATGTTTAACTTTAATTTTATTAGTAATTTCTTTTATACTAATTAGCTAGAAGTAATTTAAATTAGCATGATTTAATTCTGTTTGTATTTAACAGCATTGTGTGTTTAATTGTGTGTTTAAATTCTCGCATTATTTAATTGTTTTCTAAGTATCCTGTTCTGATAGATCAACTGATACGCCGTATCCACCAGTTGGATACGACGTATCAACCCTTCTACTCAGAACAACATATTAATCTCTACAGTATAAACAACTTATATGTTCTTCCAAACAATATGGCGTATTCTGTAAATTCAGCGTGTAATGGCCTTCAGCAGATCCATACGGTGTATTCAAATCAATTGAATACGGCGTATTGATCATCTGATACAGTAACAGTAGCAATTTTTCGTATTCGATTTCCTGTTTTATGCGTTCTCTCCCCTGAGGGCATATCCTACTAATCATTTGTGCTTATTTCCAGGAAACCGTTTTACGAAGAAAGGAATCACGATGACAAAACTGAATGAATATATTTTCGTTACCCGAAAGAACTTCATATCTAATGATAACGAGGGAAGAATGATCGAGATTTTTTTTTGAAGATACAAGGAGCGTTTCTGGTCAAGATACGTGATAATACTTTCAATGGGATAATTGGAGAAAACGCGTTTGAACACATTAATAATTTTCTTGTAGTAGCTGGGCCAATCAAAGTAAATGGGGTAAGTCAAGACCGATTTAGGCTTAGCATCTTCCCTATCTCACTCGCAGGTGTCGCAAGAGAATGGTTTAAAAAGGATTGTATTGGCTCGGTTACTACTTGGGAAGATTTGGTAGAAAAGTTCGTTAAAAATTCCACCAACTTTCTAATAACAATGATGAGATGGAAGCTGAGGAAAGTGATGACCCCAACGATATTGCTGAAATCTTCAAGATCAAAGGAAATTTATTTGACTACGAGACACCCTTGTGTAAAGCATTCAACGATTTCAACTACCTCCTTAAAATCAACACGAATCTGTTTACTTTTGATATCCAAGGAATCAGGACTTACGAGGAGTATGAGTTGAATAATACTAAGACAAGTGATCTTGAGGAACGGTGGTTGGATAACGGGGTGCCATATCAACTATGTGATCATATATGTGAACCATATCATTTTAAGAATGGAATGACTAAATGGCCTACGTGTAGTTCAGATATTGATGGGTTTTGTAACGGTGGAGAGCTACTTGGGATTGTTTGAGTCGGATGCATGACTTATTTCCAGGATCACAAGTGGTATGATGAATTAACTGATGGAAAACTAAATGAAAAAACCTTAATGCACAAAGCAAAAGTTGAGAATAGGGTGATGAATTCTCGATGTGATGAGATTCAGTGCATGTTTGAGAAATAGTTTTAAGAACTTCCACGAACTAGACTATAATGTACTAGTAAAGCTACAAGAATGTTGGTGGAAGGTAAATGCTCATGAAGTCGCCCCATTCACTCGTTCAGAAAATTACGGCCAAAGACATATGCAAACGCCAAAACTGAAAGAGCTTATAACCCTTATCTTGATGTTAACTGAATCTTTGGTAGGAACTATGGCTTTTATTATTCTATAATCAAGGACAAGGACGATCACGAAGGGAAGAGTCCAGCCGAAACTCTAATAGATATACCCGTTTTCGTTGAAAAATTTTCTATTCTTGTAGGTTTTATAATCATTGACAATGAAGATGTAACAAGCGATGTTGCGCTTGACATGTCATTTTTCACTAAATACGTGTCATGCCAAATGGTTATGAAGAAATTCGCTCACAGAGACAAGTGCGACCAAATAATGGAAGAATGAAGAAAAAGGAAAAAAGTCAAACTTAACGACTAGGTGAAACAAAAATGCTTCCCGAGAGACAACCCGGTCATTTTTAAATTGTTTGAATTGTTTTTAATTGTTTGTTGCACGAGTCTGTCTTCCCAGACACTCCATAGGGCGTATCGAACCCCTCTGGATACGGCGTATGTATGTGTCTGGACGTTATCAGTCTGTAATTTAATTTTAGTACTTAAAAAAAAATTCTACAGGAACCATACGGAGTATCTTAGGGTTTTGGGATACGACGTATTAATCCCTGTATAGTTGTGTGTTTAATTGTTTTCCTGCATTGTATATCCGAGATAGGAATTGCACTTTTGTCTTCTAATCTTTTATGCAGGACCTCGCTATAATAAAATCGACGATATGGTATACTCTGAATAAGATGTGTGTTGGACTCATACAAAGCATTCTGAAGCCTCGTCAACACACTTTTTGCTCAAGAACTCAAATTGAAGAATCATACCGAGCAACATATCAGGGGAGTTCCTCGTTCTATTTCTATTTCACATGTTCTTTATTGATTTATCTATACAACGAGGACGTTGTTTAAACTAAGTAGGGGGATGGAGAATTAGAACGCCTACTTGTCCTTTCTTTTACAAATAACATGCTAATATGCTTAAATTATGCCAAATTTAAAATTTTTTCTAGCATAACTTTTGTAAAAATTACTAGCTACATGACCTCGCGCACTATAACCCTTATTGGCAATGTAGTAAACTTTAGAACTTGGCCTGGTATATCACTCGAGACCACAACGATGAGTACTATGGATTTAGATGGAGAAATATTTTTAACTAGTAAATTTCTAAGAATACACCAAAAAGCATATATGTTGTAAAAATTAACTAACTACATTGGTTAGTTAAATCCCATATAACCCTTTGCTTACTCTGACTTTAAGAGTAAGATCCCCTAGAAAAACCTGTTGAGCCATTCTTGTCTTTTTCACGCCATATGTTTATTTTCGTTACACCTTTACATCTTAGCCTACCCTGTAGATTAAGCCTACTTAATCAAAGTTGCTAGTTGCTTTTGTGTAAAGTCTTGTATTTTCTGTGTCAAAGTGAAATTTTCTATCTCTGTTATGGTCGGGAAATTTCACAATGCCATGGAAAAATATGTAGCTCGTGTATTTTGCTAATTTTGCGATTATGTATTATGTTCGAAGATGAAGTGTTAAAGGAAAAATTATCCGCAAAAATTATGATTGTGAAGACGGTGAAATTGCACCGAGGATTATGTTACTAAAACAAGGAAAAATAGAAAATGCATCAAAAAGAGAAGGAAGATTTATAGTCGGTTCGTTATATTTAAACCGGTGAAAATCTTGGAAGGATTGATTATTCGTGGATAAAAGTCAACGATGTATAGTTTTGTATTAAGTGGTCGATATCACCACTTTTGTAAAAGTATGTAAGTTTGGGATGTAAGGGAAGTTGACCATTATGGGAACGCCAACTTAGGTTGTCTTTGTCTTTTCTATGATTGAGGCATTTGTATATATTTCGAGTCTTTATCATGGAACGGTAGGGAAAAGTTACTAGTAACTACCTTATTTGTTCAAGCTTAATCTATTTGTTTTGTGAATTTTATTTAACAACAGTTTACTTCCCATTCCTAGCAACTAACCTTGGGTTTTACTCGAACGAGGATGGATTGGGTCATGCATGTCTATTCCGTCGTTACAGCCATGTATGTGTGATTTAGCCGCCTTGTTGGTTTATTACTTTTGGTGAAAACTAGAAGGTCCCTATCCTATATCATTCTTCATCCTAACCTTTGGTTAAGCTCGAATGAAGATGTGTTCGAACACATATGTCTATTCTGTCGTTACGGCCATGTATGTGTGCTTCAGCTGCCTTGTTGGTGTGGTACTATCGGTGAAAGATTGTTATAATGATTTACCCTTAGCCTTATATAAAAACCCAATTTACCTTTTTGACTTGTTTCTCCTTAGCTCTAGTGGTGGAGATGTGTATCCTTGCCAAGATTATGATAGGAAGCTAATCATGACCGAGCAATTGAGCGTACCACTTAAATGTTACACCCTAGATTAGTTGGGTGATCTGAGTGATTTCAATTCCATATTTCGTGAGGTGCTTGGTCTTGTACAGGTGATTAAAACAAAAGAAGTGCTTAAACGGAAAAATCCTTGACTTCAGTTATGATACATTTTCAATATAATCTAGAGTCTACTTGAGAACAAGTAGGATTCAAGTGGGGGGATATTTGATAACATCAAATAACGTCACATTTATACCATCATTTATCTCGAATAAACTAACCACTTTTGTATAACTATTACAAGAATGTGTACATAATTGTTTAAAAGTGTTATTTGCAGTAATTGAGGAGTGATTTGTTAAGACATGCTAAAAGGCACCAATTTTGGAGCTAAAACAAAGACATTTGAAGATTAATCATTTCTGACCAATATGCCGTATCTAGGAAAAGAGATACCGCGTATCAGCGCCAAGTCTTCACAAGAAAACGCGTATTCACAATTCCCAATACATCGTATCCACCTTCTGCCATACGCCGTATCCATGAAGATAACTATTTAGAGATACGATGATATTATATTTTGGGAATGTATATTATACTAATCTTAAACTTTGCGCGCACTCCAAGGGATACACCCTAATATGTCGTGTTGGCCTAGCCCAATACGGCGTATCTAA
>BQNB010048478.1:0-35000 GCA_026074375.1 Tanacetum coccineum
GATGAGTATTATCCTTTTACACGTTTGTAAAGCCTATTAGGGTTTTCCTTGGTGTATAAGAGGAACCCTAAGGCACAATGATATGTACGTTTTGAGAAATATCAATAGAAGCATAGAGCTTAATAGTATTTTAGTATTATCGTTTCTTCTTTACTCTTGTGTTAAGATTCCGCATTAACACTTGATAATTCAAAGTCAGTGTCTCTCATATAGTTAATTTGGATTTATCCGAGTTATCTATAGTCTCACAAAGGCTAGTCAGATCCTAAACCAAGGACCTACACACCCCTTTACTACTATGACAGTTTTGATTAGGCTACTAAATTTGAAATCTAGTAAACAAGTGCTTAATACCAGACAATTAACAGATTAAAACTACTTTAATAAGCATGACTTAACAACTAAATAAGCAATAATCTAAGACTTAAGCTATTTTACTATATTTTTGGTTTTTTAGAGGTTTTTAAGACAATTTTATGAAAAACTATGATTCAAACTAAGAAAGTTAAAAACAGATAAACTATTGAGACTAATTAGCTAAATAAAACACAAATAAGCACTAATAAGCAAAGAGAATAAGCTAATAAGCAGATCTATACTATTAAGCTAAAATTAAGCTAGAAATGAAATTATGAAAAGTAAATGAAAACTTACTTGAACCTTTAGCTAAACAAAAGGTTCCCAATAGGGCAGCTACAAGCTCCTTAGCTTATTAATAAGCTAGGGTGTAAGTCCATGGGAGTCCATCCAATTTTGACTCCCCTTCCATTAAGCTAAATATTTGAGAATTTAAATGAGAGTTTAAGAGTGAGATTTAAAAAGCTTTAAAACTGAATTTCATTAATAGAAGAAACTGATTACATTGCTTAAAAAAGATTACAAAACATTTAAGTAAAATTACGAAATTAAGCTAGACTAAAAATTACTAAAAAACTAGATGGTGTGTGTGTGAGAAGTGAGGCCTATTTATAGGCTGCCTTGGAAGATTCTAGCCCTCTTGCCCTGCTCACCAAACTTTCAATCTCAACCAATCATTACTTCAATCATTTGAGCATCAATTGTAGCCGTTTGATCAAGCTGTGGACACCTGAGGATTGCCAGCGTGTCATTCTCTTATGGATGTCATTGTGCTTCTTTTGTGAGTGTTTTAGCACAAAAACCCACATATTTTTGTGCTTTCTCCTCTTGTACATGATCCTCTCTTATGCGTCTTGGCCAATAGGAGCTTGATTTGACTGATTTGTCCATGATATTTTGATATAAACCACTTGAATAGACGTCCTTGACCCTCAATTTGGAAAAGCCCTATGATTTTGACCTTGGGTAAACACGGGGAAGATGGGTGAATAGTAAATGGGTTTCGCGCCTATTTTTAGACAGTTAAAACTGTTATAGGATTGGAGATTTTACACAATTGGTCCTTGTGTTCTCTTTTCCATTTCCTTAGTTATAAATAACTTTAGAGAATTGCAAGATTGCTTAAGAGTTTATAAAAAAAGTAAATGTCTAAATTTGGGCTAGTATATCCGGGTAAGGCCCAATAGAGGAGGGGACATTTTTTTTTTGGACTTTTGTGAATTTAGGACCAAAGGAAACAATTTTAGATTTTTCCCTTTTGTGTTTTGACTTAATTTGACATCTTTGCTAAATTGTTTTTCTTAGCCGATTTGACTGAGGCTTGACTTTTCTTGGCTTCGCTTTGTACCTCTTGCCTGATTCTCGTGTCCGTATGCTTGCTTGTTTTTGACTATTTCTTGTGATTTTTGATATTTATCCGTACCCTGCAACACACATAACACAAATACACAAGCATAGGTTTTGCCCTTGGGGTCTGTTTTGGGTCTTTGGGGCATGTACCATCAGAAGTATGTAGACTATGTGGAGCTACTCTGGGAAGACTTTACTTATCAGATTGACAACAAAGTCTACAAAAAGCAGGAAAAGATGTACTACCCTCGATTCACAAAAGTTATCATTCACCACTTTCTTATTCAAGACAAGACACTTTCATGGAGAAACAAGATTGGGATGCACACCTCAAAGGATGACTACTTGATTAACACCTTAAGATTTGTTTCAAGAAAAGAAGCATCTCAGATCTATGGAGCTGTTCTACCTGAATGTTTGACCAGTCCTGAGATGAAGGAATCCAAGGCTTACAAGACTTATCTTGGCCATGCTACAGGTGTTGTACCTCCCAAGATTGCTAGAAAATTCAAGAAAGCGTCTCCATCTAAGAAAGATAGTATTCCTGTCCAAGCAGATGAAGAACCTGTCCAGAAAGGCAAACGAGTTAAGAGATCTGCCAAGAAATCTTCAACTACTCCAGCTGCAGGTATTGTCTTCAGAGAGACTCCAGTGAAGACTAAGTCTACAGGAAAGGAAAAGGTGGATGTTTCACGTGGAAAAGGTATTGATCTGTTATCTGAAGTAGCTTTGGCTGAAAAAGCTCAGTTGAAAGAAGTAAGGAAAAAGAGCTTAAGGGACTTTCACAAGACACATCCTAGTGGTTCTGGTACAGTTGCCGAAAAACCTCCAAGTGTTGAAAAGATCACTCCTACCGTCACAAGTGAAGGAACTGGTGATAAACCAGGGGTTCCCGATGTGACAGAAGATGACTCTACTGAGAGTGAATCTGAGTCTTGGGGTAATGATGAAGACGACAACAACAACGAACAAGAGGCAAGTGATGAAGGCAGTGGACAGGAGAATGAAAGTGAAGAGCAAGAATCTGATTCAGAGCAAGATGAAGAATCTGATGATGATAATCAAGAAGAGGAGGAAGTTGATCAAGAAAATGAATCTGAAGATGATGAGATTGAAAGTGATGAAGATAAGGGAATGGATGATACTACCGACCAATTTGATGATGATGTAGACGCAAGACTGAAAGAACCCACTCAGACTGATAAAGAGGTTGTTCAAGGAGAGGGTGCTGATGCTGAAATGATTGACGCTCAACAAGGGAATGAAAATTTGGAGACTACTCAAGAACAAGTTGTTGAAGATGCTCATGTGACAATTTCTACTGTTACGAAGAAGACTGAAGTTCCTGCTACTAGTTCTTCTTGTTCATCCGACTTGGCATCAAAATTCCTAAATTTTTCAGATATTCCTCATACTGATGCAGAAATTGTTTCTCCACTAGATGTTCATGTCCACCATGAAGTCCCGAGAACTCAGGCACCCACTCTTCTTACAATACCGGTTTCTGTTATCACTGAATCATCACCTGTACTCACAAACATTCCTCAATCATCACAAACCTTCACTCCTCCACCAATACTAACAACACCCACTCCACCGCTGACAATTGAAACTACAAATCCTCTATCAACACTTCCTGACTTCGCATCAGTCTTTCGATTCAACGATAGAATAACAGCATTGGAAAAAGAAGTTGCTGAAATTAAAAAGGACCCTCTACACACTCAAGTGACATCTTTAGTTGATGAACATCTAGACACAAGGTTGGGAGAAACCAGAGAAGAATTCATGAACTTCCTTTCAGAGTCTCTCACGGCAAGAATCAAAGAGCAAGTAAAAAATCAGCTGCCTCAGATTCTACCCAAGGAAGTGTCTAACTTCGCTCCACCTGTGATCGAAAAGTTGATTAAAGAATCACGTGATGAAGTTACTCTAGCAAAGGTGTCTTCTCAACCACAATCTACTTATGAGGCTGCTTCTACACTTACTGAATTTGAGTTAAAGAAGATTCTTCTCGACAAGATAGAGAAAAGTGAGTCATATCTGACGGCTCCCGAACACCGAGATTGCTATGATGGTTTGAAAAAATCTTACGCTCTCGACAAAGATTTCTTCTATTCTTATGATGTATATTCATTGAAGCGTGGCCGAAAAGACAAGGATAAAGATGAAGACCCTTCCGCTGGATCAGACCGAGGGTTAAAGAAAAGAAAGCTAAGCAAAGATGCAGAACCAACCACTGGTCCGAAAAAGAAAGATTCAACGTCTGGCTCCTTCAAAGGCACCAAGTCTCAACCAAAATCTTTTGGAAAGTCTATTCAATCAGAGGAACCAGTATTTGAGGTTGCAGACTCAGACATGCCACAAGATCAAGAAAGGAATCTGGGTGATAATAAAGATGAACTAAGGAATAAGACTGCCTCTAGACGTGACTGGTTTAAGAAACCTACACCACCTCAAGAACCCACTGACCCTGACTAGAATATTGGCAAGACTACTCAGGAAGGACCAACCCAAAATTGGTTAATGACTTTAGCAGCTTCTACTTCTACTGATAAATCATTGAAGGACTTTGATGAATTGATGAGCACTCCAATAGACTTCTCTGGATACATCTTAAATGGGCCGAAATTAAGAATTTAACTCAAGAAACCTTGCTAGGACCAACATTTAGACTACTCAAAGGCACACACTCTAATTATGCTGAATTAGAATACGACTTTGAAGAATGCTATAAGGCTCTTTCAGAAAAGATTGATTGGGAAAATCCTGATGGCGGTGACTATCTATTTGATCTTTCCAAACCCCTTCCTTTGATCACGCATGGAAATATGTAACACCCCCAAAACGGGTCGCATCGGAAATATGGGTTGGGGAATGTTACATCATAGATCAACAGCACGAGATATGAGAACGACCTCTATATGAGTCGTTTAAAATTGGCAAGGTTCCAAACATATAGAGTCCTGTTAAAGTTGCTTATAATAAATATGTGTTATGGGGTATATCACATTGGAGAGAGCAACGTAATTCCTTCTACGCATATGTAAGAGGCGGGCAATCAAGAGGAGATGTATATTCTACAAAACGTATTCTGTCAGTCACTCATGTAAAGGTAATGTGGAAACATGGATACGGGTACTTGGAAGAGATTGTAGTGAGAAGAGTTGATAACGCATTATACATATTTAAGGAAGGTGACTTTCCACGACTTCAGATCAATGATATCGAGGATATGTTAATTCTTGTGGTTCAGAATTGGCTCACAAATCTTTCAGGGGATGATGTTGCTGACTTCGCAATAGCCCTAAGGATGTTCACCAGAAGTCTGGTTATTCAGAAGCGGTCAGGACTTCCACTGGGATTGAAAGCTATCAAAAGAAGATCAACGTCATCAAGCCTGATACTACACGAACCAGAACTCAGAAAGAAAAAGAAAAGGCCAGCTGTACACTTCATACAAGACCTCAGGATTCATTTATGTCGACGACTAACAAGAGAAACAGGTTAGATGCACTCCGAAGAATTGTTACAAGTTCTTTGATGGCACGTTAACAAACTATCTTTCTTCGCTCGAAGACATTTACTAATAATATCAACAGGAGTAACTTGCCAAAGAGAAGATTGAGCACTTTGGAAATGTTGGGGGAGAATGAAAATGGCTCCATTTCCATGACAAGGACATCAACAAGCTGCTAAAGGAAAGGAGGATGATGAGGAGTTTTAAAGAAATTTTCGGCCAAGACCTCTTACGAAACTGACCTCAGACTATGCAAAGAACAATATGACTTTGTCATATTGTGTTCATATCTCAAAGGTCATTTCGTATATCATAAACTTGTAAATTTGTATATATGTAGTGTAGACTTTGGTAAAAATAAGGTGTGCTCGAGTACAAAATTTTCATGAATTTCTTAGTAAATTCTAAAATTTTCAAAATATTGTACTCAGCACAGTCTTATATACCCTCAAAACTTGAGGGGGGGGGGGGGGGCATTAAAATGTTCCTTATAGTGATTATGTAACATTTTATCCCCGGCTTTTAATCAATTGATATTTAAAATATCAAGGGATTAACATTTTAGATAAGGGGAGAAAATGTTATTAAACTGAATCTAAATTGTATTAACATGTGATCATATAAAATGGACTCAATACACTCCAACACATAGCATGTACTACGATTACGGTGCACATGTTAAGGGGGAGATTTTAGTGATGATAAAAAACTCTCAAAGTGTAAATCTTTTGATATTTATATCAAACACTTTGATTGAACTTTTCAATGATTCTGGTTTCGATTGTGATGGAATACCCAAAAGACCGACCATGTACTTAAATTTATAGAGTTATAAGGAGGTTAGGCATAGGTATTCAAATCCCATGATCCAGCCAGAACCAGAGGGATCTACCCAGGGATATCCACTAGTTAGTGTAGTAGTCCTTAAGTATAAAAAAAAGGAGTAAAAGTGAGAATAAGGGAAATAAGTGACCGAAACTGATATGGAGCAAAGTACTGGAAACAAACCCCAACAATTTTCTAGTTATGAAGTCTCGGTAAGCGCTGAAGGGGTTGAAGAATTAAAAAGAAAAGTTAAGATAAAGGGTGAAAAGAAAGAAGTCCTCCTTACACTTAGGCAGAAATCGAGTCAATACATTTGCTGTCTAGAATCACAAAGATGATTGTTGACATTGAAGACAGTCATGGACCAGTGACCTATTCACATCCCTCCTAGCCAACTCAAGTCTCTCACAGACCTGTTTCATTTCTCACTAGATTACACGCATTTCTATCCAAAATTTCTCACTCTGGGTTAGTTGATATTGAAAAGGTGGCAGTCTGCTCTAGCCTCCGATCACTAAAAACAAAGTGAACTATTAAGTCTAGAGCCAAAAGAGATCATCCATAAATCTCATTAGGACAATTGTCAAATCATGTTTGCTATGTCACACAATGTGAATAACAAGTTAACATATTAAGAGTCCTACGCATTACCTGTGTATTTGCCAAACATCCGAGTTGATTTCATTCACTATGAAGATATAAAATCCTGCTTGAGCCAACATCAGAACAACTCATGGTATGTTACTAGTGCGATCTATATAATCAAACTTGTGACAACTGGAAAGAAACGATGGTGCGATTCTATAAGAATCAAACTTGTTCCAGGTTATGAATTGACGATTGCTGATGAATTTTTGAAATGATTAACACTCTCGATGTGTCACAAAATCACTTTAGCAAGTGACATGTCGATTGATTTTCAAATCAATTTTTATTTCAATCGGTGAGATAGTAACTCGTTGGTTCACTCTTATCGTGTTGTCTGGTTTGAGACGTTCCGATAAATGAGCAATGTTAAGTTTGATGAATCTGATACATATGTGTTAGAAAGATTCGATACTTCAGCTGGAAATCCTGTCAAGGAGATTCTTCTTAAATTGAATCTACCTGATCACAGGTCGATCCTCATGGATTCGAAGGTTACTCCAACCAAACACGGGTGAATTACAAAGCCATATTCGTCCCCCCGCTTTATTGCTAACTGTTTTATTTCAGGAATATATAAAGATGGTGATGGAGGTACCTAATTCGAGCTGACTCACAAGATTCATAGCCATATGATCATACCCAACCGACAAATATAAAGACATCATGAAAGCTCAAGTACATGTTTCAAGACTTCCGCTACTCTAATACCGTACGTCCTTCTTGAAACGACAAAGTGTTAAAGTTAAAGAAATTCAAGAAAGATGCATTAGTAAAGCTTTTCAAGATTATCAAATCAAGAAAGGTATAAGCATGTCGGTCCAGAAGTCACAAGTTCACAAGGAGGGGGGGGGGGGGGGGAAGAAAAAAAGAAAGGGAAAAAAAAAAAAGAGGAAAAAAAAAAAAAAAAAGAAAAAAAAGGAGAAAACAGAAAAAAAAAAAAAAAAAACAGAAAAAAGGAAGAGAAAGGAGATGGCAAAGTTTACAAGATGGAAAAACGAGATTATGCTTGGTTGATGATCTCAAGGTGTTCAAGATCACATTCTCACATTCTAGTCAAGATAAAGAACAAGCTCACATCAAAATCCAATGTTCACTAACATCAAGATAAAAGTTAATGATAGAAGTTAAGACTACTAAAGCCTCAAGAACGAAGTGAAACCATAGTATGCTAGTTAAATTTTTTTATAAATTGAGTGACCTCCCTTGAGAAGAGATTGTTAGAAATACAAAAGAGTGTCGGTCACTACCAATATAGTTAGTCGTAGCTCGTAGTAAGTTGTATGGTTATGTTAGAAAGCTAACCGGGCCAAAGCCCCATGGATAAGCCCACTAAGGGTTCATGGCCGGCCATTGTAAGTCATATATAAACTCTCTCCACACATGGAGAGGGTGTTGGTTGTTCATTTCTCACATTACACTAATCTAATATTATCCTTTTTCTTTCTCTCTCTAAGTGTTCATCCAACCATCTTTTTCTCTCTCTAAAACCTAAAGTGAATCTTTCCATTTATATGTTAAGATATTCTACAGTTTTCCCCTTTTCTATTTCTTACTTCAACAAAACCATCAATGACTGTATTTTTCCCCCTAGTTTCATTCTTATTTCCTACATTATTGACTTCCTCCACATTGTCTCTGACTAAATTTTTACATATTTTCTCATTGTGCCCAAATACCATACAATGAGAACACATATCAGGCTTCCATTGGTATTCCACATCAACCTTGTTGATAGAAATAATGCCTAAAAACGTTATTAATATTTTTTAACCTCTCTACGTTTTGTTAATCACAAAATGTAAAAACGTTCAATGTAAAATTAAACGTAAACAAGTAATTAGTCATAAATTTCCAATTCGAACATTTAATCACTTAAAGGTATGAATAAAAGAATGTTTATTACATTTTATGATCAAAGGAATTTTTATTCAACCTCGTATTTTTTATAAAATATTACAAACACTTTTATAACTTTTACAAAACATTTTTACATTTAAAAGTTGGACACTAGGTTTGTCTTCTCACATATGACAAAAATAAAAATTTACAATATGAATACATTTTAACGATACTAAGTATTTTGTAAACTTATTTATTTGTATACACGTAATAGAGTTAAGGAAATACAATGAGTTGGGGTTGTACGTTGATAGAAATCAATGTTCATGAAATTGTGATTTGGAAAGTGCAAACTCCATTATATAGTGTGGGTACCAAATCATAATGGACTTCGGATAATCAGAAGTATTTGTAAGAGCTACACCGGTATTAAAGTTGGAATATATACCTTGTAAAGTTTTTAGTCTACACAATCCTTTGTAAATAAACTAATGAAATAAATTACAAAATCATCCAATTTGATGATTAAACTCCTAGAACCATCCCTCACACAGCGATACCCATACTTCATCCATATCCCTCAAGTTACTCTATCTTAGATAGTCAACATATCTACGCAAGTACTGTACAAGAAATCAAATATTTTCCTACACTTGCACAATTTTCATACTCTATCATGTCAAATTCTCTATGAGGCCCATACTTGTACCTGAACCAAAAGATGTTCTACAGATATCATAAACAGTAAGTCATATCTACTCCATATACATACACACAAATTGGTGCCTAAAACCAGTGTTTTGAAACCCGGTTCGACCCGGCCGGGTCAACCGGTTGAACCGGTTCTAGCCGAAAAACGGGTCAAATTAAACCGGGTTTCATATTTTCGAAACCCGTCTGACGCCGCCGGTTTTTAGGAGTGACCCGGGTCAACCCGGGTCCATGAGACCCTGCCGGAGTTTTCGTTTTTCGTATTTTTTTATAAATTAAAACATGTTAATTGTATATATTTGCACGTAATTTTAATCTTACATGTTCTATTTGTTAATAAATAGTTCTTTAGTTTAAGATATGAAAAATATTCATGATTTAATAATGCCATACTTTCTTTCTAATTATTGAAAAAAAAAAAAATATATATATATATATATATATATATATATATATATATATATATTGAAAAACCGGGTTGACCTGACAGTCCAACCGGTTGAACCGGTAACCCAGTGACTCGACCGGATCGATTCAAAACCCGGTTTTCAAAACATTGCCTGAAACTGCTACCTCTCAAATTAGCCAATTAAAATAATTGATCTCTTTACAACATAAATATTGTACATGTAACTGACAACATTAATATCCACTACTAATATCGAGTCTTTGACTACTCAATCTCCATGCTTTGTCATTGCATACTGAGTCCGTTTGATTGTTTATTTATAGCAATACTTGTACCCTCACCTAAACGAATATAATATACAATAGTTTAGTTCTATTTCCAAAGAGATCTAACTAAAGTACTCCATTTTATATGGTCATCAGCATTTAAGATTTTTACAAATACTTGAAATGAAGTCGATATACATGTTTTCCTTTTGTTGAAAGATAGGGTTCACATAAATAGGCTTACACCAATCATTATATATTTGATTTAGCCAAAATTTAAAAAAAATGACGCAGGGTATTAAACATTTGAGTCACATGAGTTCATAAAATTAAATTAAAATATGTTGGACCAGCTTTTCGTGGTTTGTTACATAGGCCTAATATCCAAATTTAAAGTCACGTAAATGATAAAATGTATTATCTTCACATCCTTGTTTCATCATTTTATATGGAATAAATCAATACTCATCAATCATGCTAGGTATCATAATAAGGCGTTTGACGCTTGCGATAGTTATAAATTCGAGAATGAGATGTTATAGTATTAATTGATAGTTTTTTTATGTTTTGTTTTAGTACCAAACTTAATTATGAAACCACCATGTGAGATATGATGTTAGAGAGAGAGAATTTTTGAGTTAACTATGGAGCAAATGAATGGGTTAAAGTAAGAAACTGCATATTGAGCTCAAATAGTCAAAGAGAAAGTGTTTCACACAGGAGCCAACTACTCAAAGCTGACTTGTCACTTGCTAAAGGCTATACAGTAAATAGAGAGCTTTTGTTTATATAATAGGTAGATTATCATGCCAACATTTCATCATATCAGCAACTTTTTAATAAATGTATTCTCAATTTACTCCCGGAAGAAAAGAAAAACAAAAGAAGTGATTTTCAAATTATTTTTTTTCAAACTTCTCAAGACATCCTATGAAGACATCATTACAAGTGTTATAATTTAAGGTCATATGGCATGATTATGGGTTAAAAAAAGCTTCTTCAAGATTTGGTTAGGATTGACTCTCGATGTTTGTTTCTGATATTTTTATCGTGTTGCATAAAGGTGAGTTCATGGCCTTTTTTTTAATGTTTTATATATTTTTGAAGTGATTTACATGAATATTACTGGTTGTGAAATATTTGAGCGTACTTTGCGGATTATTTTATATGCGCGTGACTTATTAAACTATTTGAACATTTTGAGCTAGTTGGACTTTTTGGACTATTTGAACATTTTGAGCTAGTTGGACTTTTTAGACTATTTGAACATTTTGAGTTATTTAAACATTTTGAGCTAGTGACTTATTGGCCTATTTAACATATTGAGCTATTTAAACATTTTGAGCTAGTTGGACTTTTTGGACTATTTGAACATTTTGAGTTATTTGAACATTTTGAGCTAGTTGGACTTTTTGAACTATTTCAACATTTTGAGCTATTTAAACATTTTGAACTATTTGGACTTTTTGGACTATTTTGAACTATTTAGACATTTTGAACTATTTAAACATTTTAAGCTATTTAGACATTTTGAGCTATAGTGGACTATTTTTGAACTTAATAAGTGCTTTTGAGTATTCTTGAACCCCCGTTTTACTAGTTTCTATTCTGAGGAATATTGCATACTATGAATCGACTTTAAATCTATCTTTTGCGATATTATGATTTTGTGTATTATTTTATATACGTATGACTTTACTAAACTGAAACTTTGCGTATTATTTTAATATACGCATGACTTTACTAAATTGAGACTGATGCGGTTGTCGTTAGACTTCAACAAGAAGTTTTACAACTCCATAAGCAGAGCACCTAATCGTTGTAGTAGTAGTATAGGCAAGACTCGGGGGGTTGTTATCGTTCACTCGAGGAATAGGTTGGGAAGGCTTGATCATGGTCTAACATAATTATAAGGGTTGAGGGAAGATTATTTTTGTATTTTTATGTTTTATGGAAAAGCAAGTAAATCATATAATTAGAGAGATTGGTTTGGTTTTAGCTATTAAATTAAATATAAATCTAAGCTACTGGTGAGGAGCTATGGCACTTTAAATCGTAAACCCAACAACTCGGTCAGAACGTAATACCAAGATGAAACTCCTTAATATGAAGCTCCCTAGTATTGTGGTATAATATGAATCTGGGACATGATTTTTGAAAGCACATCGATGATGAATGATATAATAGTTATAACATAAGCAGGTTTAAGCATTTTATTCAATATCTGGAAATGTTAAGCACGTCAAGCGTTAATTAAAGTTATGTCTTGTAATGTTTTGAATGTGTTTTTATATATTTTTTTAAATGTTACATTTTAGACCCTTGAGTTTGAAAAGTGGCATAATATACCTTGAAGTTTGCACATTTACGAATTTGGTCCCTCAAGTTTAAAAGATATACCAAGTAAACCTTATACTTTAAAAAGTGACATAATAGACCCTTGTAGTTATAACTTTGATAAAATGACACTTTTAGTCCTTTTAGTCCTTTTAGTTATAAGTTTCTGAAAGTTACGATATATACCCCTTGCATGGATAATTTTTACAAAACATGTCCAAAATTGTCATGCAAGCTTATTTTAACATTTCAATAGACATTTATAAGTTATAATAAACTAAATTATGGAGATTTAACACAACGCAATTTTAAATTAACGATTCGTTAAGCAAGGAAGCAAAACGGGTCATATTATGGTTTTAAAATGAAAACGCGCGGGTTTTAAGCTCAAATTCTTTCATGACTTATCAAAGCACTTATTTTAATGTTAGTTAAGCTTATTGGGATAGATTATAACAATAGTTTACAAGCTTAGCTTATAGATTAAGCAAAAACATGAAATTAGGGTTTCGGGTGTACGGTTTTGGATCAAAAAGGTATAACACATAGGTTTTTGAGGTGGAGGGATTTTAATTATTATTTTAGCATGATCATATGAACATTATAAGGGTATGAATATAGAATATAAGCTTAGAGAACATGGTCTTGAGCTTATAGCTTAGAAATGGGTCAGAATCGGGACTTTTAGCTTCGTACGCCTAGAATAACGACTATGGGCTTCTTTTATTGGTTTCTTTTGCTTCACTTCTATTCTTGAGACTTCTTAGGATCTATTAGGATCTTATTAGAGCAAAGGATTGCTGCTATGATGGGTTATAAAATAGGAAGTGGGGGATGATTTGAAATGGAGGCATAACACCCCTATTTATAGTAATCTTGGAACTTGGTGACTAAGGATGCTAAGAGACCAGGTGAGGACATGTGTGGGAGCTATAGGGTGATGTGGAGAGGCTATGGGATGAGTAAGGAAGGCTATGGTGCAAGGTGGAGGTGGTTCTAGACGTTTTAGGGGTGTTTGGTTTGATTTATACATGGCTATTTTTGGACAGCCAACATTAGTCTTGGTAAAATGGTTTCCATTTGCAAACCGTAACTCTGTTGAAGCTTAAACCAGTGAGCATTATTAGATATTTGAGTCCTTTACAACGTTTAGTTTTATATATTTGGGGGTTACTATACAAAAGTTTAGAGATAATAGCCATTTACTACAGGTGTGCAGAATCTGCGCACCTTTGCCATTTTGTCTATAACTAATTCATCCGACATCGAATCGAGTTGATTCCACCGGCAAAATGATCACAAGACATAGGGCTACAACCTAGTGTTTTCACTTAATACCCAAAACCTATTGATTTTCCCAGATCCTATGTTTTATAGACTGATCTGATTCTGAACTAGGGCCTAGTTTTAGGTTTTAGGGTTAGAACTAGATTAGGGTTTTGTTTTAGGGTTTCTAGGATTTAATTCATGTATAATGATGTTATAATGATGAAATAGGATTTTTAATATTGTAAATTAAGTATTTACAACTTATTTGATTAATGGTTTAGGTTTAAAACGGATAAAAACCAAGAAACGGGTTATGGTTTAGAAACTAGCTCGGTTTTAGGGTTTAGGGTTTTGAGTGTAAAAAGATGTATGAAAGTTTATGAATAGAATAATTAGGGTTTACACATTGTATATTGAGTGTAGTAGCTTGTACACAAGTGGTGGTGAAGAGATTAGATTGAAAACGGAGGTAAAACGGCTATTTTGAAGATCATACTTAATGACTTGTATATTGAGCTTTTAAGGACTTGTACTTTGATTTGAAGAGATTTTATATTTCAAATAAGATGTTATATTACTTGTACATATGCTTTAGTAGCTTGTGCATACACTTAGATGTTAACCCTTCATAAGAATTAGGGTTTTAAAGGCATACGAATAACAGTTTAAAGCCCGTTTTGATATAACGTTGCGAATGGTACATTATAGGAATAATGTACTTTGTAAAAATGATATTATGATATTACTTGATATATAAGATGAGTGATTGGCTTATATAAAGATAGATTGGCCATAAGGTAGGTTGCCTAAGCCCGTTAACTTTAGTTATGCAAGAAATGTTGTACATTGAGATATTGGCAAAGTAAGTAATGTAATAAAGCGAAAAATTTCCCTGAAAAAGGTGAGTTCATATATAATTGATAGATTTTACATCATCTAACTTAATAGATGGATATTTACATTTATGAAAATTACGGGTTGTTATAGTCCCCCATCCTTACAGAAATCTCATCCCGAGATTTAATTGAATTTCGAAGAGATGATTGAAAACAGATAAGGATATTTAGCACGAATTTTATTTTCGCGTTCCCATTTAAACTTTGGTCACACTTTTAGAGTTTTATCACACTTTGATTATAGGAATACGACTTCGCTTAAGTTGCTTGATTTCATGATCCATAATTTCCACTAGTCCTTCTATAAAGTTGAGTTTGTCGTCGTGTTAAAGTTCTTTTATTGGAATAATGAAAGATTCATCGATAAGCATTTCTTGAGATAGAAATGAGGATACTACTAAGCTTTTAGGAAGCTCTAGTTTTGTACGCCACTGGTCAATCGTTCAAGAATTTTGAATGGTCTAATGTATCGTGGATTAAGCTTTCCTCGTTTTCCGAATCGAAAGATATCTTTGCGAGGTGATGCGTTCAACACAACACGATTGCCAACTTGAAGTTCTGAAGGCTTTCGCCTCATATTGGCATAACTTCTTTGTCGTTGCAGCTTACAAGTGTTGACGAATTTGCACGATCTTTTCAGTAGTTTCTTGAATTATTTCTGGTCCCGAGATTTAGCTGAATGCCGGAGTGATGTCAAGAAATGATTATGAATTGTAAGAGAGTTGCAAATCATGTTGGATATAAATTTTGGAAATGAACAGATGATGACTAGATACTTAACCGTATAAAGGTAATAATGATGATAAGGAAATTGTTTGTACAAACGAATTTGAAAGAAACTTGTTTGTACAAATGCCATACTTAAGCCCACTCATTTATAATTTGTCATTTACAAACAGAGGCGTCCCAATCCTTGTAATTGAGAATTTATAAATTCATAGTTCGGAGGTTTATAATTTCCTTATTCAAATGAAGAAGCGTCCTAATTCATTTCAATAAGATGATTATAAATCATCCTATTTAAGCATAAAACATGATATCAAAACAGTATTAGGTAGAAGATAAAACTATGAGAAGGATAATGAGACATTAAATCACATGATACCGATCCACAAATTACATTTGGAGAATTCGGCATACAATTCCTCCCTTCTGAGTAATTTCAAAATTATTCTCAGATGTTCTGCGTGTTCTTCTTTGTTATAAGATTGATAAAATATCATTGATGAACACTTATTTATGAATTTGTCTAAGTATGGTTTACACACCTGATTCATGAGATCCATGAATATGGTAGGCGTGTTAATTAAACCAAATTACTTGAATTTTATAGTGTCCGTATCTCGTTCTGAAAGCAGTCTTAGGAATATCTTCATTCCTTACTCTCAATTTATGATAGTCTGATCTAATCGATTTTTAGTAAATCTTGAACTTGTAAGTGATCGAATAAGTCATTGATTCTGGGGAGAGGTAAGCTTATTCAAATCCCTTGATGTTATAAATATCGTAAAGGATATGAAAGAAAACCGGATATCCCTGGATATATACCTATCGGTTTTTATTATGAAATAAAGATGTAGGTCGAGTTTTGTTTGGTCACTTCGAGGTTGATCAAAGTTTTACGTTGAAAGAATGTTGATGACTTTCTTATCGGCAAACAATGTGGCATGATACTTGGATAATTAATCCATACCAATGATGATGCTGAAATAAGATTAATTTTGAAAGGTAGGTTTTACAAAGTCAGAAGGCGACCCTAGATAACGGTACTATGAAATAGTGAGGTATAAAACAGAATTGTATTATATCGTGAACAACTTGCCTTTATACTTTACATAGTCAAGATTTGACAAGTGTTTTTATTTATACCACACAACCTGTGATTAGGTTCTAACATAGCTATAACTAGGATCTAATCTAGTAATTCGAGGGTCCTTTGGTTCTGCAGTTCCTAGTTTGATGACCTATCTTGTGGTAAATCTGACACTTGATAGTGCAAACTCCTGTGTGATGCAGGGTGCATCTTGTACATAAGGGAAGGTATCCATGGTATCCTTTAGCAGGTTAAGTACTAATAGTTTCTTGTCTTCTATTCTACTAGTGGTGGTTATGATTGTTGTGGTTATTTTGATAGTTGTTGCGATTGTTGGAGTGGTTATTGTTGTTGCGATCATTGGAGTAGTTGTTGTTGTTGTCGGTGGTGTTTCTTTTATCATCAAACTTTCATTTATGGTTATTGGTTTCTTGTACATAGTTGTGTTTCATTACATGCTTTACTAATAGTTTCTTGTCTTCTATTCTACTAGTGGTGGTTATGATTGTTGTGGTTATTTTGATAGTTGTTGCGATTGTTGGAGTGGTTATTGTTGTTGCGATCATTGGGTAGTTGTTGTTGTTGTTGTCGGTGGTGTTTCTTTTATCATCAAACTTTCATTTATGGTTATTGGTTTCTTGTACATAGTTGTGTTTCATTACATGCTTTATTAACTTTGGGTCCATGGGTAAATAGGCTTCTTCCATTTTCCTAATCTCGGTTTAAAGACAATACTTTTCTATCAAGAGTCTTTTAAATTCAGACCATGTGATCTTATAGGCTTCTTCTATTCCAATAGACTGGGTAAATGAATTCCACCAGAACAAAGCTTCCTTAGTGAGGGTACTAACAGCAAATCTCACTTTGTTCTTCTCGGCACATTTGCTACGAGAAAATATCGATTCAGTCCGTTTAAACCAGCGAATGAGACCAACAGCTCCGTCCGTACCATTAAAGTAGAAAAGTTGGTAACTTGTAAACTTCTTGTAAGCGCATTTCCTTGCTACAGGAGTTTTACCTTTGTTTAAGAGTTTAATTGTTTGTACTTGCCATTATTGCAGCTTGTGCTTCCAGAACTGTGGCAACGCTATGAGCAACTAGTTTCTCGATGGTAGCATGAGTCAGGACTGGTGCTTCAGATGTTGACATCCTTTTGGGAGGCATTCTATCAACACATAAGATAACACGTAATAAGAATCCATATAATGATAGTCATATCATAAGTCATTGTATAAAAATTAAAAATTTCATACTTAGTGATATTAAATATCATTGTGTGAGTTCTAACAAGAAATACATATTCCTTGATATTTACATTGTAGGATATAACAGGAAGTTTTGGAATTTAAGATCTTAATATGACGTTCAAACAAGCATTTAACTTATTAGATTCCTCAAGATTAGTTCACTTTCCAGTGGTCGTAGTATGATTTATAATGAGTTATCTAACTTTGCATAGATAAACTCATTGAAGGGATAATCGGGTGGTGGCCTAGTTAATTTATGATGAAGACGGAGATAACAAGAAATGACATATATGATGTTGGTACGGTAAAAGGAATTTTCAGACTTTTATTTATAGATAAGTCATTATCTTACATAACCTAAGATCTGACAGGTGTCCTTAGATAAAAAGCGATAAAGATAAGGTTTCGATCTAGTAGTCTTGGAGTTCATGAAGTGTGTTCCATAAGATTCTTCATATATAGTTGATGGCGACTTGGATTCCACAAGGTCATTTCTTAATCCAGAAATCCTAAAGCGTACAAAAGAAATCAAGTCTCTCTGTCCCATAAGCTTCTTCTGTACGGGCTTCCTAAAGTTTGGCGTTTTCACTTTATCAATAATACCTTTGGCATGAATTATCCAATCATTATCAATACTTCTTTCATTGTGTCTCAATACATATAAAAAGTGGATTCTTCTAAATATTCAGAATGCTTTTCAGTTTGTTTCTCATGGTGTCCATCATGCATCTTAATAAGGTTTTCCCTAATTCATATATCTAAGGTGAGATAGGAGGAATAAGTTTAGAACTGATGTGATGCTAGTATACAGGCTTGCTTCCGAATGAATAATATAATGTCGTTTAAAGAAGAAGATGGGGGATGAATTTGCTTCTTAGATGGTAATAATTCTTTAGGAACAAGAAATATCGAGGATTAAACAGTAGTAAAGGTGGTAATACCAGAGATGGAGTTAAAATAGCTGGTGGAGTAATAGGATCTGGTGGTGGAATAGGTAATTCTTTAGCATAAAATGCTCGTACGTCCTTCAAATACGGATTATTATAGAAAAGTGAGAATGTTGGTGGGATCATAAATTCCTAGAATCTTCTGAAGAGTTAAAAGAAGTGCTTCCCGATGTAGCTGACGAAGCTGAAGTATAGTTATGAATATTCATAGTGGAAAAAGCATTTTCCATATCGAACTCAGATGAAGTGATAGTAGAACGAGGGGACGAAGACATGACTGTAACAATCCAGTATAATATAAGTGATTTATATAATAGGTTTACGATAGTTTATGTATCTTTACATACCATTTCAGAAGATATAACAGCACAGAGGACTTTCTTGGATGGAAAAAGAAAATGAGTTATAGTTAAGGTTTCAACCTTGTTCTCTATAACGTAGGCTCTTGATACCAAATCTGTAACACCCCCATTTTTACATATAGCAGCGGAAGCTAATCTGGGGTATTACTTCAAGGTACAACAGTCATAATCATAGAAAACGAATCAAAAAGAGTCGTTTTTGAAAATAAGTTATCATTCATTATTTCTTCAGAGTTTTTACAAACGAGAGGTTCCCAAAATCAATACAATAAAGTTTGAATGATAACGATTTTTCCATCTTTATGTCCTCGCCACTCCGTGCCATTAGTTACCTGAGATAAAACATGCTAAAAAGTCAACACAAAGGTTGAGTGAATCCATAGGTTTAAGTAATATAATTTGAATGCAAATGCGATATTCGGGTTACGTTGATATACACCCGGTATTGAAAACATATTTATTATTGCCATTAGCTCATGAATCTGAAGCCTTAGGGTATGGTGATACGTTATAGCCCCTGCGGGTACCTTTGCCAAAATACCCGCGTGATTTCTAATGATGTGCAATTGGTTACACGTAACTGGGTACACCAATCGGGGAGTCCAGCCCAAATAGATCTATTCACATCATTCGCGCTTACTACGGAGAGTAATTAACGGTTCATGATTATGGGGACTTAAAGGCAAAGCAGTTACTTAGGCAATAGTAAATTGAAATAGCATGTAGAAATAATTGCATTCATGTTTATAGCATGTATCCCCCTCGCGGGTTTATAAAATAATTGAAAAGCGAGGCTATGAACTCACCTGAACAGTTATAGGGAAATTGATAGCTAATGTATAGGGAATGAAAGTAACGGCTTCAACACGGCAATCACAGACAACCTGGGTTAATATATGGCAAGTCTTAGTTTGATTGTATATATAAGTTTTTGGATATCGATGTTGGTTTTGATATAAAAATTATCATAACACCGTTCGGGCCATCATAGTTTAGAAGTCATTCAGTAAACGTTTGTGGAGCTAGGGCACTTTAAATCGTAAACCCAACAACTCAGACAGAACGTAATACCAAGATGAAACTTCTTAATATGAAGCTCCCTAGTATTGTGGTATGATATGGATCCGGGACATGATTTTTGAAAGCACATCAATGATGAATGATATAATAGTTATAACATAAGCAGTTTTAAGCATTTTATTCAATATCTGGAAATGTTAAGCACGTCAAGCGTTAATTAAAGTTATGTTGGGTAATGTTTTGAATATGATTTTATACTTTTTCAAAATGTTACATTTTAGACCCTGGGGTTATGGGAAATTGCAAATAGACCCCTAAGGTTTGCACTTTTACAACTTTGGTCCTTCCACTTTAAAAGATATACCAAGTAAACCTTCTACTTTGAAAAGTGACAAAATAGACCCCTATAGTTATAACTTTGATAAAATGACATTTTTAGTCCTTTTAGTTATAAGTTTCTGAAAGTTACGATATATACCCCTTGCATGGATTATAATTACAAAACATGTCCAAATTGCCATGCAAGCTTATTTTAACATTTCAAAAGATATTTATAAGTTATAATAAACTAAAATATAAAGATTTAACACAACACAAGTTTAATTTAATGATTCGTTAAGCTAAAAGGTAAAACGGGTCAAATTAGGGTTTTAAGGTCAAATTCTTTTATAACTTATCAAAGTACTTATTTTAACATTATAATAGCTTATTAGGATTGATTATAACAAAAGTTTACAAGTCTAACCCATAGTTTAAGTAAAAACATGATATTAGGGTCGCCTCAGCAATTTGAATGCAACCTAATTAATTATAGGCCGTATGAGTATAATGTATTTCATGTAAATAAAACATCACATATTGCATAGCTACACCACCACCTAATAGTTTTTATTTATTAATTAAAAGTTAAAACAATAATTAACTTCTGTTACTTTTGTTATTAAAAATTAAAGTATTATGTACTTGTATCTGTAGAAAATATTATTTTCGTTTATTATAAATGCATGTTTGTAAAAATGTATGATTTATAATGATATTTTATCAATTACATTAATTGTCTTATAATAAATTATAATAAAAATAAATGTAATGAGCGCGAGTTTTAAAACTTCATATCTTTATCGTTTTCGACTCTGTTTCATACAGTTTTTATGATCCAACTTTTCGTATTAAAATAATTTATTAAACATCATGTTTATAAAGTTTAGACCCCTGATTGAACAGTAAACTTTTTTCTGTCATCACAGTTTATATAAATTATTTTTATAATTACAATAGTGTAACTTTGTTTAAATCATAACTCGTTCGTTATAGCTCCGTTTCTCGAGATCCTTCATATGTCCTTGGATTAGTATTAACGAAAATTTAATCAAAAATATTAAATTTATTAAAATTAAACCACTGATGAAACAGTAGCTTTTACTAATTCATAAACAGTTTATAAAAATTGTTTTTATAGATTATTTATCTATATATTGTAAACTACGTAAACTAGTTCGATATAATTCCGTTTTTCGAGGTTCTTTATGCCGTGCGGTTCGTATTAAGGAAAAATTATCAAAAATATTATATTTATACAGTTTATACCCCTGATGAAACAAGGGACTTTTACTGTTCATCACAGCTTATATAATGCATTTTTATTAAAGAGTTAAATAATATATACTTTGTAAATTGTCATATACTTGTTCATTATAATCCCGTTTTTCAAGTTCCTTACATGCCTACGATCCTTGTAAAGAGCACTATTTTTATAAAATATAATACATATGGTTTATAGTTCGAATTTCAAAAATATATATAAAGTCATAATTAGGGTTTCTAATTAAACAAGTAGTTTACAATCATTTTATTTAGGAACCTTGCACCATTATTTTTCCAAGTGTTATACCGTATATCTTACATGTATTTAGTCCTCTAAATGTCCATGTCCTTTGTCCATATGAAATCATCATATACCTTATATAACTTTAAAATAAAACTAGGTGGTGATTAACTAATGCAACAAATATGAATACAATAGAAAATAAATAAACGAGTATTGAAAACTTTAAATAGACCTTATAGAAATCAAGTAGGATGATGAACACAAGATGTAAACCCCAATCAAGCCTTCAAAACCAAAACCCTAATCAAGAAAACCCTAAATATGTTTTCTTGATAAATCCTTGTTAAACCCGAATCCAAGCTTCCCAACACCTTGAGTAGTCTTAGGTAACCTTAGATTAAACACTTGAATGCTTGGAATACCTTGAATGCAAAATAAAAATGAAACCCTAAATGATAAAGGTGTGCCGTGGGTTTTGAGTGAAATATAGAGAGAGTTTGCTTTGATTTTTGCTTGTAGAAGTGTAAGAGTATAATGTGAACCTAGGGCTTGCTATTTAAAGGAAGTGGTGTGAAGAAAACCACCTAAGTGAAACCATGGGGAGTGTATGTGGTATAAGGACAAGGTCAAAGACCTCTCCTCCTCCCTATGTACATCCCACGGCTGAAAATGGGGGGGGGGAGGTACATATGACAAGCCAATTACTAGAAACATGGTCCAAGGTACAAAGATGTAAGGTACTTGCTAGGTTAAGACATAATACATGGATTTAAATGATTTATTTCATGTATAAAAGCTCAAGTCCGGTTCTAAGAAGATATATGTGAGGAAAATAAATAAATTTTGAGTATTGGGTATAAACGTGGGTATTTGTTTAAGTGTAGATAGGTAAAGGTGCTTCCGGGTACGACCGAATGTAATTTATTGCGAAAACTAAAGCGTTTTACGTACAACAAAAACTAAAATTATGGAAAAAGTTATAAATTATACTCATAATAATCCATATAAACCACTTTCTTGATGTAAACTTTAATTTGTTTGCGTCCGTTTCATTGATCGTTGTTTTTTTGTTTACGGATTTTAAAACTATAAAGATAATAATTAAAGCGAGGCGGGTGTTGGGGGGGGGGGGGTAAACACTCTAATTATTAATACATGGGATTTATGTAAGTTGTAATATAACCTGAAATGAGAAATGATTTCAGTCTCCACCCGTTAGGAGGAGCCTTGTCCCAAGGCTCTAGATGCAACATTCTTCGAGGTGCGGATTTTTGTGAAGAGGTGTGGTACTTTTCCGGAATTGTCTTCGCGTTTCCCATGTGAACTCTGGACATTCTCTTGGAGTTCCATCGAACTTTGATAATGGGAATACGACTTCGCCTTAGCTTCTTGATCTCACGCTCCAAGATTTCCACCGGTTCTTCAACAAAATAGAGTTTATCATCAATGTGTATTTCATCTAACGGAACCGCCAATGGATTGGTCAGATAAACATTCTTTAAGATTGGTACATGAATATGTGCTTTGAACCCTGCTTAAACTGTTGTGGTTAGTTCGATCTTATAAGCAACGGTTTGCCCACTTTGGCCAACACCTTGACAAGGTCCGATATACTTCGGGTTCAAACTTTCCCTGTTTTCCAAAACGTAACGACCCCTTTCATCATGGGTGTTACCTTTAACATAAACCCGATCACCAAAACCTGAAACTCCAAAGGCTTAACCTCACATCGGGTAACTCTTTTGGCGATCACGAGCAGCTTGCATTCTCTGCTTGATTTGAGACAATCTTCTCGGTTGTTTCATGAACAAGGTTCTGGACCGGTGAGCCGTGCTTCTCCGAACTCAGCCCAACACAAGGTGACCGGACAATTTCGGCCTTTTAAAAGTGCCTCGAATGGGGCAGCTTTAATACTAGGTGGTAGCTATTGTTGTACGAGAATTCGATCAGCGGTAAGTGTCCTTCCCAACCATTCCTAAAGTCTATCACACAAGCGCGTAACATATCTTAAAGAGTTTGAATGGTTCTTTCACTTTGTCCATCAGTCTCCGAATGGTATGCCGTACTCATATCAAGCCCGAGTACCATAGCTTTCTGAAATGACCTCCAGAAATTGGACGTAAACCGGGGTCACGATCGCAGATGATCGAGACTGGTATCCCATGTCTCGTGACTACTTCTTTCAAGTACAGTCTTGCTAGCTTGTCCATAGGGTCAGTTTCCCTCATTGGTAAAAAGTGTGCAGACTTAGTGAGTCGCGTTACAATTACCCATATGGTGACGTTTTCACTTTGCGTCTCTTCGGGTGTTTGGTGACATACAGGTCCATTGTGATATTTTCCCATTTCATTGAGGAAATTGTGTTCGTACCAAGTAAGCCAGTTTGGTTTTTTATGGTGCTTCGGCTTTGACTACTAAAACAACCGGGGTCAACAACCTTACTGAAAATTAGGTGGCAATGTCAGCTTTCATGTTAGGCCACCAGTACAATTGCTTCATGTCCTGGTACATCTTATCGGAACCCGGGTGAACAAAATACTTCGATTTGTGGGACTCATGCATAATTAGAGCCCTTAGGTCACCATAGCACGGCAACCAACTTCTGTTGTTTAGACACAAGGTTCCGTCCGTACGTGGTTCCAATTTCTCCTTCCTGGGCTTTTCTGGGTCCTTCGAATTCTCAATCAACATCCTCCTTACATCTTCAGACGTGACACGGTTTTTTATGGTTGTCTTGCCTCAATCTGAGCCTCCAAAATCCGTTGGGAGGTCCAAAACCGATAGTTTTTAACTAAGGACCGAACCCCGTATATTTAGCTTTAACTCGTTCTTCTGCTCAATGCATCGGCCACTACATTTGCTTTTCCTGGGTGATAGCGGATTTCACAATCATAATCACTAAGCAGTCACCAACCAAACGGCGGCTGTCTCATGTTCAACTCCTTCTGATCAAGGATGTGTTGTAAACTTTTGGGTCAGTAAACACCGTAATTCTTTGTCCCGTACAGTTATTGCCTCCAGATCTTTAGCAGCGGAACAAACTGCGCCTAATCAAGATCAATTGAGGTTGTGTTAGTTTTTTTCATGAATCTTTAGTTGTCGTGATGCATAAGCAATCACTTTTTCTCTTTGCATTAGTACCGCGCCCAACCCTTTGATTAAAGCGTCACAGTAGCTGAATAAAGTCTTCATTTCCTTTGGGTAACGCTAGAATCGGTGCACTACACAACTTTTGCTTTATCAATTGAAAAGCCTGTTCTGCCTTGTTCACTCCATTCAAACTTGATCTTCATTTGATGTCAGTTTGGTATTGGCTTGGTGCTCTTTGCGAATCCTTCAATGAATCTTCGGTTAATAGTCTCGCCATAGCCCTAAAATTGATCGAATCTCCGTTGCAGACTTAGGAGATTCCCAATCTTGACAGATTCACATCTTTGAAGATCCACATGAATACTCCCTGATGTCGACTCACGTGACCAAGGAACTGTACCTTAGGGGTATCCAGAATTTAGCACTTGGAATTTGGCATACAACTGTTCCTTCTTAAGCAACTCCAAGATTAACTTGAGGTGCTCTGCATGCTCTTGCTTGTTCTTTGAGTAAATCAGAATATCGTCAATAAAGACAATTACGAATTTATCCAGGTATGGTTTGCACACCCGATTCATGAGATCCATAAATACAGCAGGTGCATTAGTCAAACCAAACGGCATAACTTGAAACTCATAATGTCCATATCGAGTTCTGAATGCGGTCTTTGGAATATCTTCTTCACGAACTCTTAGTTGATGATAACCCGACCTCAGGTCGATCTTTGAGTAGATACTTGAACCTTGTAGTTGATCGAACAAATCATCAATCCTGGGAAGCGGATAACGGTTCTTTACCGTCAGCTTATTCAATTCCCGGTAATCGATGCACATCCGGAATGATCCGTCTTTCTTCTTGACAAACAAGACCGGAGCTCCCCAAGGTGAGGAACTGGGTCTTATAAAGCCTTTGTCGGAAAGTTCTTTTAATTGGTCCGACAACTCCTTCATCTCGGATGGAGCCAGTCGATAAGGTGCCCGTGCTACTGGCGCAGCACCAGGTATCAGATCGATCTGAAATTCCACTTGGCGGGTTGGTGGAATACCCGGCAAGTCCTCGGGGAATACCTCAGGAAAGTCTTGAACTATTGGTACTTCTTCAAGTTGCTTCTCCTTCGACTTGTCTTCCGCCTCTTTCATAGTAACCTGTGCTAGAAAGATAGGACATCCCTCCAGCAAATACTTTTGTGTTTTGGTACACGAGATGATGTTCAATCGGGACTCGTGACCGTTGTTGCTTCCGTCACCATGAAAAATTAAAGTCTTGTCTCCAAAGGGAACACGAACAAGTTTCTCATCACAAACGATTACGGCATGATATTTAGCTAACCAGTTGTCCATCCGATAATGACGTCAAACTACCCATATCTCTACGGGCATAAAGTCGATGTTGAAATGGATGATTTAGGAAGTTTAGAGTGCAACCCCGTATAAGTGTATTCATCCAAAATTATTCTTCGTCAGCTAATCTCCAACTCACAACCATGGTTAATGTAAGTTGGTTTTTTTTTTTGGGATGATATCAATCCAAGGTTATAAATGCAGTTGATATGAACTTCTATTGCACCAGTGTCAAATAGTATTGAAGCATAACGGTTGTTTAGGAGGAACGTACCCGTGACAACATTGGAGTTTGGGTTTGTCCCGACAGTGCCCACAACATAATCTCTTGCCATAGCATTACCGTTTCCAGCCGATTCCCTTCCCCTTGCGCATGGATACATTTCCATTTATACATTTTTTTCTTTTCAGCTTCTGGGTCGTCATTTCTGTTTTTGTGACGTGTCTAATACTAACACTCAAGCAATGTGATTTAACTCGGGGAATTATGTCCCCTTTGGGTCCTCTCGGATTTCTGTTGATTGTTTGTTGTTGTTCGTATGTTAGTTAAGCAAGTAGGTCGAACCCTATCTAGTCTCGGGACCCGCAAACCAATCATCGTACCGATATACCCCACGTGAACAAGAGTCGTTTTTCCAGTCGTAGTGCTACTTTAGAGTTACATGGCCCATCGTGGGAAAATTGCTCTGGCCACAGATTAGTTTGGTTCCTCCATAAGGCTTCTTATCTCCAGGCCCAGCAGTGTAAGCCCGTGCCACATTGTTTCTTTTGAATGGTTGCTGTTGGTTTTGGGTGTTCCTTGAAGGTTCTTCAAATCTCCTTTTATTCTCTGCTTGGCGTTCAGCTGCAGTGGTCATCTTTTTGTCCATCATTTCAGTAGCAAATTCAATTGCCTCTTGCATTGACTGAGGCTTGGATGCCTTAACACTACCATGAATCATGTCGGGAAGACCCCCGACATACCTTTCCACTTTAGCTGATTCCTCAGGGAACATTCGATCACACATGAGTGCCAACTCTTGGAATCGTTGATTGTAAGTCATCAAATCAGTACCCCTCACTTTTAAGTTCCAGTACTCAGATTCCAGCTTTTTGATCTCGCCCCTAGGGCAATATTTATCTGTTATCATCCTTTTCAAAGCCGTCCATGGCATAGTGTATGCAACATCTTGTCCGACAGCCCTTACGTGTGAGTTCCACCACGTCAAGGCACTTCCTTGAAGAGTACAGGATGCAAACTTAACCTGATTCGTAATAGCACAGTTGCTGATAAGGAAAACAGATTCCATCTTTTCTGCCCATTGGGTCAGGCCAACGACTCCTTCAGTGCCTTTGAAATTTATAGGCTGGCACTTCAAGAAGTCAGTGTAAGTGCATTCTCGTTGAGTAGGCACTTGCCTTCTTCCGCCGGTTCCTGAACCATGGCTGTTATCGCCGTCCCTGCTTCTGCTTGCATCACGTTTGTACGATGGATGTAATTGATGAGTTGAATGATGAATAAAAGTGGTAAGCAACAACAAGGTAGATAACGGATTGCCTTTGTATTTAAGAAAACAACTTGCCTTTGTATATACATAGTCAAGATTTGACAAGTGTTTTTATTTAGACCACACATCTCCCCCTTCCTCATTGTGGCTAGGTTTAAAGGCTGAAGACTGGAATTTAATCTAGAAACTAGAAAATAGAGGATCATGATGTGGATTGGAGTTCGATGATAGTGTTCATTGAGTTTTTCTATGTCTTCTTCGGTGAGACACGTTTCATATCATGATTACTCTCTGCCAATTCCGTGATTCTGTAGCGAGCTAAGGAGATCTTATGGTTGGATCCTATTTGCTTTCTCGGAGTTTAGTGATCTGAGTATGAGCTTACTGGAGTTCTGCTGCTAAGGAGTCAAAATCACGTTGGATGATTATTGTTCCTCTTACATGACACTTCACGATGCTGTTTTCCAATCTGTTCATAATGTTTAGGAGGGTTTTTTCTAGATACCTTGGATACCTGAATTTTGCTCTTCATGTCGTTGATAGCTGATTCCAGAAGTATTCACCAATCTCAAGACTTGGGTTGGGATGGTAGATCGGAAGTTAATGCATTGGTGAAAGATTCCTTCTGGGAGAAAGAAGTACTTGAGTTTTGGTGGATGATAATTGGAGGACGGGATTGGTGACTTTTCAGTATTGAAAGCTTGTAAGGCTTTTCGGTAAGGATCATCGAATAGGGTTGGTGAAGTTAGCGGGGACAATTCCAAATGTATTGGAAGCACTGGAGTAAGTTTTCCCTAGAGAGGTCAGGATATAATCTGGTGAAGCTGGGGGAACATAGTTTGGGAAATAAGTGGAGAAGATAAGGACATCCTCCAAATAGTAATAGGGACGATCGGGGGAAGAATAGTTCTGCTTAATTATCCAAGCAGTATATAAATATAACGGTGACTTTATATAGTAATTTAATAGTTATGTAACTTTCCATTAACCATTCGGGGATATAGGGCAGGAGGACTTTTTGGATGAGAAAAAGAAAAAGTAGTTATAGTTTAAGGTTTTAAACCTTGTTATCTATAACAGTGGCTCTTGATTACCCTAAATTCGGTAACAACCCATTTTTACTTATTAGACAAAGGAAGCTAATTGGGGTTTTACTTCAAGGTACAACAGTTATAATCATAGAAACGATTCTAAAAGCGTCGTTTATGTGAAATAAGTTATCATCATTATTTCTTCAGAGTTTTTCAAAAGAGAGGTCCCAACATTCTTGTATTTACAAAAAAGTGTGAATTGATACGGTTTTTTCTCTTCATGTGTCCTCGCCAACTCTGTGCCATTAGTTACCTGCGATAAAACATGTTAAAAAGTCACACAATAGGTTGGTGAATCCATAGGCTTTAGTAATATAATTTGAATGCCAAATGCGATATTTGGGTTACGTTGAATATACACCTAGTATTGGAAACATAATTTTATTATTGCATTAGTCATGAATCCGTTGCCTTAGGTTATAATGATAATTATTGCCCTGCGGGCACCTTTGCCAAAATACCCAGACGTGATTTCTAATGGATGTGCATTTGGTTACACGTAAACTGGGGTACACCAACGGGGAGTCTCAGCCCAAATATGATTATTACATCCCATTCAGCGTTACTACGGAGAGTAAATTACGGTTCATGTTATGGGGACTTAAGGCAAAGCAGTTACTTAGGCAATAGAAAAATTTGAAATTGCATGGAGAAATAATTGCATTCATGTTTATAGCATGTGATCCCACTCGGGGTTTATAAAAAAGATTGAAATGCAGAGGCTATGAACTCACATGAACAGTTTATAGGGAAATTGATAGTAATGTATAGGGAATGAAAGTAACGGCTTCAACACGGCAATCACAGACAACCTCGGTTAATATATGGCAGTTTAGTGTGATTTTATATATAAGTTTTTTGGATATGATGTTGGTTTGATATAAATATTATCATAAACACCGTTCGGGCCATCAGAGGTTAGAAGTCATTTAGTAAACGTTTTTGTGGAGCTAGGGCACTTTAAATTGTAAACTAATTAACTCAGACAGAACGTAATACCAAGATGAAACTTCTTAATATGAAGCTCCTAGTATTGTGGTATGATATGGATCCGGGACATGATTTTTGAAATGCACATCGATGATGAATGATACTATGGTTTAGAACATAAGCAGTTTTAAGCATTTTATTCAATATATGGAAATGTTTAGACCGTGGAGCGTTATTAAAGTTATTTTATTATAATGTTATTGGATATGTTTTTTTACAAATGTTACATTTTAGACCCTGGGGTTTGGAATTTGCAAGTCGTTCCCTAGGGTTTGATTTTACGAATTTGTCTTCAACTTTTTTTGAGTATACCAAGTAAAACCTTTATACTCTAAAATAGTGACATAATAGACACCTTATAGTTATAACTTTTAAATAAAATGGACACTTTTAGGTCTTTTAGTTTTAAGTTCTGAATTTTACGATATATACCCCTTGCATGGATTAAATTACAAAAACAGTCCAAAATTGCCATGCAAGTTTAATTTAACATTTCAATAGTCATTATAAGTTATATTAAACTAAATATGAAAGATTAACACAACATAAGTTTAATTTATGATTCGTTAAGTTAAAAGGTATTTTAAATCGGGTCAAAATTAGGGCTTTCAAATGAAAAGCGGCGCGGTTTATAAGGTCAAATTCTCATATGACTTATCCAAGTAAGTTATTTTAACATTATAATAGCTTTATTAGGATAGGTTATACAAATAGTTTACAAAGTTTAAAACTCATAGTTTAAGTAAAAACATGAAATTAGGGTTTCGGGTGTACGGTTTTGGATCAAAAAGGCATAACACTTAGGTTTTTGAGTTCAAAGCTTTATATTATGATTTTAACAAGATCATATGAACATTATGACATTAATTGAGATGAATATAAACTTAGCAGAAACCTGGTTTGTGCTTTTAGTTGGAATACGGGTAACAAATCGAGGACTTTCGAGCTTCGTCAGGCTTAGAGTAACGACTCTCGGGCTTCGTTTCTTGGTTTCTTTTGCTTCCTTTCTGTACTTGAGACTTTTTAAGATCTATTAGAATTCATATTGAGTAAGGAGTTGCTACTATGAAGGGTTATAGAGTGAGTGATAGTGGGATGATAGAAGAATGACTCACTATGCCCTATTTATAATTGTTTCAAGCTTAGAAGAGTAGCAGCACTTAGGATCTGGTATTGGACACAATAGAGGGTCTAGTTAGGGAGGTGTATAAGCTAGAAAATGAAGTGTGGAGGTCTAGGAAAGTAGCTTGTATGTGTTGGCTTGTTTCTTTGATGCCGCGGCTGAAGTAAGCAAAAGGAAAGGCCATGTGCTTTCATTCTTGACTTTAGATAAGTCAAAACTGCTTAGTAAGCTGCTATATAATTACTTCTAAAAAGGTTCCTGGGTGTCCATATTGCACATGCGTAGCAATTTAGAGGGGTTAAACTTGGTCATAGAAGCCAACCGGGTCTATCTTTGGTTTTGACGGTTCTTCAAGGTATTTAAACATGGTACATTCTGTTATAAAATGATTAGGAATGATGAAATAGGTGTTAAGGTCTGGGATTAAAGATAATTAGCAAGATTAGCCAATTCATTTGGGTTTAAAACAGATTAGAATTTAAGAATAGGGGTTACGGGTATTAACTCTAGGCTCGTTTAGGGTTTTTCTTCGACTCTCTTGGCTTTTATTTTTAATCTCATGATTAAAAATGGATGGAATAAAAATCATAGTGCTTATATAAAGTATTATCAATGAAGTTTGGTCGTTGTTTAAGTTAAAATGGGTTGACAATGGGAATTTGGGTCAAATCACAACTGGCATAATAGGGTTTTCTAGATTCGTTAAGGTTTTCTAGCTTTGATTTCTTGCACATTGCCATGTAAATGAATAGATGATGATTGTAAACCTATTATTTTATGATGTTTAAAATGGCCTTGGTTGGTTTATTTGGGATTTGAATGAGTTTAAAACATAGTAAAAGGGTTTAAAATGAACAAATAGGTTACATTTAGGGTTTTCTAGGAATATGTTTTTACGTACAAGTGAAGTAAAATGATGAAGTAATGATGAAATAATGATTGAATAGGATTGATATGATTGTAAAATAAGTTATTACAACTTAATTGAGTGTTGTTTTGGGTTTACAATGGATAAAAGCCAAGAAACAGGTCATGGTTTAGAAACTAGCTCGGTTTTAGGGTTTAGGGTTTTGAATTAGGGTTTGAGTGATAAAGATGTTATGAAGTTTATGAATAGAATATTTAGGGTTTATACATTGTGAATGAAGTTCTAGTTAGACTTGTAAAATGTGGTGGGAATTAATTAGAATGAAAAATGGAGGTTAAACGACTATGTTAGAGATCATGTCTTACATACTTGTATATTTGAGTTTTAGAGGATTTGTGCTTTGAATTTACTAAGGGGGTGATTATAAATTTTAGATAAGATGTTATATTACTTTGTACATATGCTTTAGTAGCTTGTGCATTCACTTTAGGGGTTAACCCTTCCATGAGTTTAGGGTTTAGGGCATCCAATAATCTGGTTTTAAAGCCCATTATGATATGATGTTGCAAATCGGTACCTTTAGAACAATAATGTACCTTGTAATAATGATATTATGATATTGGACGGTGATATGTTTGATGTTTGATTGACTTATATGAAGATAGGATTGCCATACGTAGGTTGTCTGAGTCCTTAACTTGAGTTATGCACGGTTATATTGCATATTGAGGGGGGGGGGATATTGGAAAGTAATGTATGTAAATAAAGCAAAAAAGTTCCTAGAAAAAGATCGAGTTCGTATATAAATGATTCATAGATTGTACATCATCTATCTTAATAGATGGATATTACATTTATGAGAATTGCGGGTTGTTATATTAAAAGACTTCATGATGATCTTGGAGTTACTACTGCTAAGGTTTATGTTACTGTTGCTAAGTAAAACTTAGTGTTGTTCACTAACTCTAATGAAAAATATGCTAAGTAGTTAGTACTGCTAGTTCATAGTTACTCCTGCTAGTGTAACCTAGTACTGCTAGTGTAAATTAGTACTGTTAGTTACTACTGCTAGTATATGTTAGTACTGCTAGAGTAAAGTTAGTACTGCTGGTAAAGATTGAAGAAAATATTCTAAGTAGTTACTACTGCTTGTACATAGTTAATGCCATTGGTTTATAAGTTACTACTGCTTCTTAAGAGTTAATGCTGCTGGTACAAAGTTACAACTGCTGAAAATTTGAAATTGAATTTAAAGATATAGCTATCAGAGAGCTCAGGAAGAAGCTAGAAATAGCTCAAAAAGAAAAAGATAGCATCAATTTAATGTAGATAAATTTGAAAATGCATCTAAAAGTTTAGACAAGCTCATAGAATGTCAGATTGTTGATAATTGCAAGAAAGGCTTAGGATATAATGCAGTTCCACCTCCTTACACAGAAAACTTCATGCCTCCAACACCTGACTTGTCTTTTACTAGTTTATATGAGTTTGTTAATAAGCCTGTAGTTGAGAACAGAAAGTCTGATGAAGAAGTGTCTAAGGTAGTTAGGAAGTCTAATGATTCTCCAATTATTGAAGATTGGGTGTCAGATAGTGAGGAAGAAGATGTGTCTCAAACTAAAACTGAGAAGAAAATAGTTAAGCCTAGTATTGCTAAGATAGAATTTGTCAAACCTAAGCAACAAAAGAAAACTGCTAGGAAAACTGTTAAACAAATTGAGAAACATAGGCAAAACACTCACAGTCCAAGAGGCAATCAAAGAAATTGGAACAATATGATGTCTCAAAAACTAGGAAGCAATTTTGAGATGTTTAATAAGGCATGTTATGTATGTGGAAGCTTTGATCATTTGCAAGTTGATTGCAATTACCATCAAAAATAGTTTCAAAATCAAAGGATGGTAAAACCTGTTTGGAACAATGCTCAAAGGGTGAATCATCAAAACTTTGCTAGAAAAACTCACCCATGTGCTAAAAAGAACATTGTTCCAAGAGCAGTACTAATGAAGTCTGGCTTAGTATCTATTAATACTGCTAGACAAATTAATACTTCTCACTCAAAAACAACAATGAATAATGGTAGACCAATGTCATATCTTTCTAAAACAACACATTCAACTGTTAAGATGCCCATTTACAAGAATACAACATTTAAAAAACAGTAATATTAATCAAAGGGTTAATACTGTTAAGGGTAAAAATGTTAATACTGCTAGGCCAAAAGCAATAGTTAATGTTGTTCAGGGAAATAATGTTAATGCTGTTAAGGCCTCAGCTTGTTGGGTTTGGAAACCAAAGACTAAAGTTTTAGACCATGTTTCTAAACACAACAATGCATCAATCACCCTAAAGAAATTTGATTATATTAATGCACAAGGCAGATCCAAGTCAGTGATGGCTTGGGTCCCCAAAAGAAACTGATTTTCTTATCCAATGTGCGGGGCAATCTACAAATGGATTTACAGGATAAAGGAGTGATTAATAGTGGATGCTCAAGGCACATGATAGGGAACATGTCATATCTTACAGACTATGAAGAAATAGATGGAGGATATGTTGCTTTTGGAGGAAACCCCAAAGGAGGGAAAATCATAGGAAAATTGTACCATATAAACTGGTAATCTAAATTTCTAAAAATTGTGTATTTGTGAGAGAGTTAAAGTTAATCTCTAGTGTCTCACAAATTTTGTGAATAAAAAAATTGTGTTTCTTTTTAGATACACCGAATGTATTGTTTAATCTCCAAACTTTAAGATAATTGAGGAAAGTCAAACAAGTCTGTTACTTAGAGTTCCTAGTATGAACAATATGTAGTTTGTTGATTTAAAAAACATAGTTCCTAAAAAGAGTTTTTCCTTTTTGCAAAAGCCACATCTGATGAATCTAAACTTTGGCATAGAAGCTAGTCACGTTAAAAATTTTAAACCCATGAATAATGAGTAAGGGAATTCTTGTAAGAGGTGTACCTCCAAACTTTTTGAAATGAATCAAAACCTGTGTTGCTTGTCAAAAGGGAAAGCAGCACAAAGCCTCTTGTAAGTCCAAAACAAAGAACTCAATCAGTCTTCCTTTACATTTGTTGCATATGGACTTGTTTGGTCCAACATTTGTAAAAAGCCTTATGAAGAAAATGTATTGCCAAGTTGTCACAGGTGATTATAGTAGGTTTACATGGGTTTTCTTTTTGGCTACTAAGGATGAGACTAGTGGCATTCTTAAGTCCTTTATAACTGGGATAGAAAATCTAATAGATCACAAGGTTAAGGTGATTAGATGTGATAATGGGACTGAGTTCAAAAACAAAGAGATGAATCAGTTTTGTGAGATGAAGGGTATTTTGAGACAATATAGTGTAGCTAGAACTCCT
>BQNB010048479.1:0-20642 GCA_026074375.1 Tanacetum coccineum
GTATTATTTGAGGGGAGGAATAATGTTGGTTGTTCTTGAAGTGTTGGTTGTCACACCACACAACAAATGGTCATCAGTTTACCATGTCTAATAGACATCAAGAATTGACAAGTCCAGAGCAAACGGCTATTGGTAAAGACTTCTCAAATCCGTTGATAGTTAATAGTTTACTCAAAACTATATGGTCATCAATGCACCATGTTTTCATAATGAAGCATTGGCTAGTCCAAAGCAAACGGCTATTGGTAAAGACTTCACAAATCCGAGTTGATAGTTTACTCAAAACTATATGGTTATCATTGCACCATGTTTTTCTAATGAAGCAATGGCTAGTCCAAAGCAAACGGCTATTGGTAAAGACTCCTCAAATCCGTTTATGGCTGGTAGTTTGCCAAAAACTACACTGTGTGTGAGTTTGTGAGCAATGGAGAAGTTAATACTGCTAGGCTTATTTTAGTACTGCTAGACCAAATTTAGTAATGTTGGATGACCGTTAGTATTGTTTGATTGAGAGATGAAATGTGAGCCTAAAATAGAAAAAGAGATTGTGTGAAGTTATTCTTTTAGTCATACAAACTTTAGAGTTTGTACTGCTTATGGGTGGATAAGTTAATACTGCTAGGCGTATTTTAGTACTGCTAGACCAAAGTTGATACTGCCGCCCAACAGATTTTTCATTAATTAATAGAGCCGTTGAGATATTTCTGCCAAATTCCTATGCTATAGGGGTTTGACCAATTGGACTTTCGTAATCTTTATATATATATATGTTAACTTTCATCACGATAAACTCATTTTCTTTAAATTGGTCAAACTATATCTCTCCGTTTCTCTATTTAAATCACAATTAACTTTCTCCTGCTTTCATATATTCATCCACGATCATATCCCACTCGATTACTCACAGTTGTATTCATGGCAAACTTGGAGTTTTGTGACAAGCACAACATGGTAGCGTTTCTAGAAAAATCTACGGGAAGTGCAGGGTTTCATCAGATCATCGATTTCCTAAATCGAAGTCACATTTGCTATGCACTCACCAAGAAGCCAGAGGTTTGTGTCTCCTTTATCAAACAATTTTGGAGGTCTGCTGAGGCTTCTACTGATGATAATGGAGAAGTCAAGATTAATGCTACTATTGATGGTCACTCACTGTCTATCACCGAAGGATCTTTACGACGACATCTCAAGTTGGCTGATCAAGATGGTATTACTTCTATTCCAAACTCAGAGATCTTTGAGCAGTTGGCGCTTATGGGTTATCACACTGACTCAGATAAGTTAACTTTTCAAAAGGGTGCCTTTTCACCTCAATGGAGGTTTCTTATTCACAATATTCTACATTGCCTAAGCCCAAAGAGGACTGTTGGGCGCAGGTTTAGTAGTAATATTGCAGCTGTTGTTTTATATGCTTAGCTACCAATAGGAAGTATAATTTCTCCAGGATGATTTTTGAGCACATGGTGTCTAATATCTCTAGTCCCCATAAGTTTTTGATGTACCCTAGGTTCATTCAAATATGCCTAGATATGCAGAGACACAGTTTACCAACATACACACTCAGAACAATATCCTGTTACCATATCTTAGTGGAAGTGTTTACTATATGAAGAGGCCCAACAAGGGGTTATTCAGGCAGGAGGCTATGCTTTTTATTCCCCATTATTGTTAGTGTTACTGCACCTTCCACTTCACCTTCCAGAATTACATCTCACCTTCCCACTCACCTTGAACATTCACCTTCCCCCTACACTTCAACTTCACCTGAAACCTACAACCTGGCTCATACCACTGCTGATGTAATACAACCATCACTTACGCAACCCTCACCTTACTCAACCCTCACCCAAACAAACCATCACCAACACAAAACCTGGAAACAGAACACCATCTCTACACCCCATGACTCATTTCTCTATGTTGTTCAATACATAGATGTAATGAGGGTAGCTTGAAAACTCAATGAATTGACAGATTTGGTTTACCAAACTTTCTGACAGGACTTGGAGCATTGGAGGAAGGACTGAAGAAGACAAAGAACACCTATAGGTTCTGCATATCCCAAACTTTATTTCAGGGTCAACAAGAAATTAGAGGCTAGAGTAAAGATTGGGAAAGCAAGGAGACAAGCTAGGGTTGTTCTTTCAGATGATGAAGACCTTGAAGATGATTCTTCCCATCCAGGGGATGAATTATCAGATGCAGAGGCTCAAGAAAAAGACAAGTATAAAATGAAATTATTCATTTCAAGAAGTGACTCCAACTGAAGTCAGTCAAACTCAAGAATGGCAGATGAGAAAGTTAGTGATGAAAGTTAGCGATACTGCTGGAGAAAAACAAGGCTAGTGAACGAAGTTCCAATAGTAGTACTGCTGAGGTAAATCTGCAGTAATGCTGGAGGAAGTGTTACCTATATAAGAAGGAGTGCAGAGAAAAGGTTAAGACAGGACAAGGGAAAAGCCATAATGATAGAGTCTGAGCCTAAGAAGAAATCTAAGAAGGAGCTTGAACAAGAAAGGTTAAGTTATGTTGAAGCCATCAGACTTGAAGAGCAAATAAATGAGGAACAAAGAGCTTAGATTGCAAGAGATGAAGAGATTGCTAGACAGTGGGATGAAGAAGAAAGGGGAAAAGAGCTATGGCTGAAGCTAAGTCTACTAAGAAGATGGATTGGAATGATCCTTCAGTTCATATTTATCTTCTCTAAAAAGAAGCTAAAGACAGTTGCCCAAAGCAAGAAGCAAATATGGATCCAAATACTTGAAGATTCAGGGGAACTACAAGATAAGTGACTTAAAGGGAAGTATTAAATGCATTAGGCAATCTTGAAAAGGTTTGGGATTTTAATCAAAATATTGAGCCTATGGATGCAGAGCATGGAAGTGAAAAGGAAAAGTCTCCTGAAAAGTCTACTGAAAAGATTGTGGAAGAAGATGTTGATACCCAAGAAGAAATGAAAGAAGTTGTTAAAGATACTCTGGAGCAAAGAGAAAGAAGTCTATTCCTAGAAAAAGCATAAGGAGGAGACAAAAGATGGTGAAGAAGATACTGGAAAGCAAGAACTCATAGGATTTTTTAGACATCTACCAAGAGAAGATGTTTCCTATAGAGGTGAATCTCATATCTACAAAGTTTCCAATTTATGGATTGGAAGGACTTATGTTTTGACAGAGGACTTTCATGTATTCATCAAGTATTAAGAGGAGATGGTAGTTCAAAGGAATTATAAGATAATGAGTGAGATGCTGAAGACTTTAAATAGCAGGTTGTAGAAGAACTATACAGATTAGTCAAGAATAGGTATAGTGCTTCAAGACCAGAAGGTTTTGATCTGATGCTTTGGGGGGATTTACACACTTTGTTTGAGCCTGATGAAGATGATGAGATTTGGAAAGATCAACATGAATACAACTTGTTAAGCTGGAGATTATATGATTTTAGTGGTATACACATTTTGTTGATGGAGAATGGGTTAGCAATTCATATGTTGACAGAGAAGAAATATCCTTTAAGCCAAGAGATGATTTCCAAGATGTTGAAGAAGAAATTAGAGGTTGATCATGAGAGTTCACAGGCGATTGAACTTCTAAGGTTTATAAGATCTCAAGTGCAGAAGTGAAAGAAATGTTTGAAAGAATCATCAGCAGAGGAAGAAGACTAGAAGATTTTATTCAGAAGAAACTTGATGATTTGAAGGACAATCACAAGTTTAGGGGAGGATTGTTAGGAATAAATCTTCACAAGACTTAATACTGCCAACAGTACTAATGGAGTTAGTACTGCCAGTACAAACTTAGTACTGCCAGTGTTAATTAATACTGCTAGTAGAAAAGAGTTAGTACTGCTGATGGTCAAAGCTGCTGAATTGAAGATAAGGATGCATGGAGATTATTTCGGGATGTTTATATTTGAATTGTAACTGATCCTAAAAGATAGGTTGTTATCTTTGTAAAGGACTCCTTGTGTTCTATAAAAGGAGATCCTAAGTTTTAGAATAGATATACTTTTCAAGTGATAGAAATACTTAGAGAGAAAAATTGTAATAGCTTCAAGGTTTGTAACCCCAGTACTACAAGAGTACTCGTATTATTCTAATAATATTGAAGCAGTGTGTTCATTGTTCATTGTTTGTTTAGTTATCACTGTTTCATTGATAAACATCTCTAGAGTATCAAGGTATACATACAAAGTCTCAATCTTTGTAATTTTGGATTCTTCCAAGATAACAAACACTTTACTACGTAAAGAATCGATCAAGGCGTGGGATCAACACATTTGTTGTTTTTTAGCTTCCTTAAACGTATTTCTAGCGAATTGCTCTAATTCATATGATTCTTAAACATTGTTATCGTATTCAACACTGCCACTATTAACATCTTCATTTGGTTCATCAAATATAATATTGCTATCAATTTGATCATCACCAATTGTGTTGTTAATAATTTTAGGTTGCTTCAGATACTTTTGCTCTTGTTTATCTTTAGCAAATAATGGATTCACATAACTGGTGGATGGTGTTTGTACCTCACTAAGAAATGCAGAATCATAGCTTGGCCCTACATCAGAATCAAAGTTTGTTGGTTGAATTCTGGCCATTAAGCATATATTTGCACTTAATTCCTTAATTTCTTCCATCCGAGAAGCATCAACAAAAAGAAAATCATTATGTTCATCGGTAAGAGTTATTCTTGCTTCATCCTATTTTGCTAGCAGCATTTGTTCCATGAAGTACTTTAAATCTTGAACTCTTGACTTAGGACAATGACGAGCATAATGACCTTTCTCACTGCAATTGTAGCATTGAACATTTGCAGCAGTTTTTAAAGACGTAGTTTGAAGAGTTCTCTGTATGTTCCCAGCATCATTCTAAACATTGTTACCCTCAATGATTTCCTCTCGAACATATAAACGTCTTGCATTTCTGCCATCATTACCAGAATTTCTGCTTTGAATGTTTACTCTGTCACCTTTAATAATTGCTTGATTTCGAGTGTTGGAAGAAGTACGAAGACGATTATATGTTCGATCAAAGAAACATTGAGTGATGGCATGAGCAAGCAAAATCATTGCAGAAGTAAGTGGGTCTTCAGAAGTGTTTTGTACTGCATCTCCTTGATAATCATCATCATAATCAACCACTGAAGAAGGATGTATGACATAGTAAGGTGATGTAGTTCTAAAAGAGGAACCCGTATGTGCCACCAACGCAAGAGGATCATGTGATTTTTCCAATTTCTTTGCTCTAGATGCGTTTACCAATTTCTCAAATTGTAGAGGGTAATCAAACAAATCATCATAAGTATCCTCTGTCAATCTTTTTGCAAGACGAACTTGAGTGACATACTTTAGCCATTCAGGTTGTAAACAATTTAGGAACTTTGTGTTAACAGTGACTTTAGGGAATTTGATGCCATTTCTTTCCAGATCATTCATTAGCTGAGCAAAACGATTATAGACTGACCCAAGTGCTTCTCCTAGTTCAGCCATGAATTAATTGAACTCATTATTGAATCGTGTTTCCCTATCTACTTTGTTTTGCACAGTTCCTCACATTAAACGTTCAACTCTTTGCCACATGGCTTGTGCAATTGTACAAGCATCCACAAAGTTATATATGTCATTTGGGATAGAGATTAAAATTAAATTCATTGCTTCAATCTTAGCTTCATAGTGTTTCAAATAATCTCCTCTTAAATCCTCTTCTTTTTGCATCCTTGGTTCTTCAGTTTTAGAAGGAGTGAATTCTTTAAACTCATATGGACCTTCATCAATTGCCTTGTTAAGCCACTTTCTATTTTATTTCTTTCGATTGAGGTACCTTCTAAAACGACTTGCTCATGGTATATAACTACCTCTTTCAAGCATCGGAGGTCTAGTCTCAGAATCGGCATCAGCAAGAGATTGTTGATGTGTATTAGAAGTCGACATATCTCGTGACTCAAAGATTGGATCTTTGTAGATGAAAAAGAGTTGTATTTGTGATTTTCTAGAAACTTCAATACTTGTTGAGTTTGACACATGTCACAAATTCGATGTCCTAATTCGGAAGTGAGAAACGTGTATAAAATACTTAATTTCGGTAACACTTTTCTCGAACAACACTGATCTCGGACAACACTAATCTCGGACAACACTAATCTCGGTAAACTAAAATTCGAAATATTTCTCGAACAACACTAAACTCGGACAAATGACAAATTTGATATCTATATTTTTTGAAAAACCTTTCAATCAAAATTCGATATAACTATCACGATAAAACCGTAATAATATCAATTTCGATGAAAGTTGATCCGTTTAAGATGTCTTCCAAAAATGAATATCACAATCTCGATGAAACCAAAAATGTAATTTTCACACTTTGAATTCAAAAATGACCACACTTTCGATAAAAACAAAAAGGACGATCACTTTACAATTCACAAATCCGTATTAGAATGTCAAAAATGATCCTTTTTCCCGTTTATCATAATTTTGATAAAACTAAAATTGTGACAAAAACGTGATATGATATCGAATTTGACTTTCCTACCACAATTCTCGATAAAACCAAGAACTTGTGTATCTATTACAACGTTTTATGCTTAATTCCGAGAATGAAACGTGTTCCTAATATACAATTTTTGATAAAATCAAAAACTTGTGTACTAGACCAATCTCTGTAACAACTTCTGAGTTTGACAAAAAGCACCTAGAATGCGTTTTTTGATAAAACCGATACAACCGAAAACACGTATAACTATTACAACTCGATCTAACAACAATAAGACTTCTGAAAATGATACAACTTCGATAAACTCCTTCGTAATGATCAATTCCCTTATCGAATTGTATAAAACATACGAAATGATATCGAAATTGCTCAAAATAACAAAAATGATCGCGTCTTATCCATTTTTACTGTCAAAAAAGGTTGTACTCATGATATATGATGTAGAAAATGCTCAATAAGCTCAAATGATCACTCAAAACCATCGAATAATCATTACATCATTCTCGATAACAATCTCGATCACAAAATAGATCACTCTTAATCTCTAATGGCATATGATACCACTTGTTAGGTCTTGATTTATCTTGAATCACATGATTTAGGAAGGTTTAGAATAGAGAGAATTAAGAGAGGAAGGCAAGACTTTCATAACTTTCCAAATTTTATAAAAAAGAGAAATGGGAAGGAAAGTGAGTTTGTTACAAGCCTTAACCACCTAATGTTGATTAGGTGGGTATTTATAGGAGAAGGAGGTTAGCTTCCCTTCTTTTATTTTCCTAATTTTGCAATCTAGTCCCTATTCTTTGGATAATATGCTATTTTTTACTTTTAGCATATTTCTCCTTATTACAAACTACTTTCTACTTTATAAAATAAAAACTAAACACTAATAATAAATAAAACCACTTAAAGTATCATAATCGACACTTTTATGATCCTAACAAACAAGCTACAACATAATCAAAAATATAAGCTAATTAAACACGCTAAATAATACTCCGTATTATTTTTAAAACATTCCCTAAAATAAAAAGTACATGTTATTATACACATTGTGCAAACTAATAAAACACACAAAGCTTTATACAATATATATGCTAACAATTTGATGGTACATATAGTTTTGAAAACCAGACCGGACCAACGGGTTCAACCGGGAACCGGATTCGCCACCGGTTCGACTATCAAATAAAAGCCGCCCAAAAACGAACCAGAGAGGACCCGTCAAAACCGATACAAATAGGTGAACCATGCCTCATCGGGATCTATTTCTCCGATTATTTTTTTTCTTTAAAAGGCAACATTATATAGAACCTACACAAGAACAAAATATAAAGAAAAGGCATCCACCCCACTTAATCAAGCAAATTAAATGGTGGAGGGACCCGAGAGTCAAAAAAACAACAAACAAAGGACCAAATGAGAACAAACAAAAACTAAAACCTACCCCTAAATTGACACATGCTGAAGATAAATAGATACTAAAATGATGCGCACATTTTTAAGGGACTAACTAACATAAATCTCATAACATTTCTTGCCTCAAGATAGGATGCCACTTGCATTTCATAATTTAGGAACAAAAAATGACATTGCAGATAACCATGCGAATGAAGCTCACAGATCAAACAAATACATATAACAGGCTTAAGATCCAATCCTACTAAGCAAAGAGATCCACTATAAAAAAGGAGGAAACATCAAAAGCCAAAAAAGCACATAGTATAACTGGACATAACCAACTATTACCTAACATTGCTCATTTAAACCTTTACTGTCTACTCAAAACCCACAAACATATCATCTGATTGTAGACAAGTAATGTACCAGGCCCACAAAAAATACCATCCCTATACACCTGTTGAACTCGAACATAAACTAAAAAAATGCTTATTGAAATCCACTCTTTGTAAGGTCCTGTAACCATTATTGCCAATCTATATCTTTATATTTATTTGAAATTCTCACGATCCACTCATAACTTCTTAACTGAATATCTTGAACTATTTTGTTAGTACTTGAAATCTTGTTACCAAACACACGTGCATTCCTTTATTTCCATATAAAGTAACCGATAGACCAATAACCGTTTGCCAAACACGAGAAAAATAGGTAGGGACATTAACATTTCCATGTGATGAAAAAAAATAATCAAGAGAGAAAACATTAACGCACCTCACCTTCCACCACTTAAAAATCTTGTCCCAAACCCCCATAGCTAAATCACAAGAGATCAAGCTATGGAACACGTTCCACAATGTTGTTGCAACTTGGACAAATAACCAAGTCCAAATCAACACCTCTACTATCAAGCTCCATACAAACCGGTAATCTTCCTCTCAATACCCTCCATACAAATATGTTTACCTTCTTGGGCACCAACTTGTTCCAGATCATTTCTTGACCTCCATTATTAGACACTAGAATCTTTTCCTCGATCAATCTTGATAACTCTTTAACCGTGAACTAACCATCTCCACTAAGCGACCACTTTCATCGATCCCTATAATTGTTAGAAATAACAAATTGTTGCACAACACATAGAAGATCCTCTAACTCCTTACTTACTTTACCTCCAATACTTCTAACCCAATCCCATACCCATACCCACCTATTATCTACCCATTCTCCTATTTCCATTATACTAATCTCCTTTTTTCTATCTAGATGATATAACCTAGGAAACCTATCACAAAGCCTTTGATTGTCTACCTAACGATCTACCCAAAACCTAATATCCTTCCCATCCCCCACCATCTCAACAAACAAAGAAGTAAACTCCACCCTCAACCCGCCAATCTCCTGACCACTCCTTACAATATCACGCCATATCCTACCCCCTTCACCCTTACCTATTCCCCTAACATCCCACATGCCCCTCCCCTCCCCATGAATACTTTTGATCACCCTAGCCCACATACTCTTACTTTCCTTTCTAAAACGCCACCACCATTTACCTAACAAAGCTAATTTTTTCACATGTAAAGATCCATCATTAAGCCCCCCAAACAAAGATAAGACCGAACCTATTTGACCCAAGAAAGCTTTTTACCCTCCCCCAACCCACCCCAAAAATAGTTTTTTTAATTCTCTCAAGATTTTCTCCGGTTAATCGTCACAGGGGTACTTGTCGCCGCAACACGCGAGTATCCTAATAATAAATATTTTACATTTAATGATATTTGCAATAAATGTGGATTCAAGTTAAAAAAAAGGTTCATTTTTATCCATGTATTTAATGCATAAATTAACTATAATATACATTTATGGTAGTCGATGTTATAAAAATAGTTCACCTCTTTGGTAGAGTAAACTCCACTATCGATTCTATAATCTTCTTTGATCCTTCTTCCACACACATTCACCATACCGTCATCTTTTCTTTGTCTTCTCTCTTCTCAAATTTACAAAATTCGGTAGTGTTGACTGTTTAAAAAAATTCCTTTTGATACAACAAACTTCACTATTGATTCTATAATCTTCTCTAATCCTTCAATCTTTCATACACACATTTCATGACTACCATCGTCCTGTCTCCAATTTGTAATGGTTATGTGGTTTACCAAAAGATATTCGTTTAGCTTAAAACCTTTGGTTAGTCCTACACGTGTCCACTATCTGATTATGTGTTTCATTTATGTTTAACACACATGTAACCTAGATCCCGCCCTCATTATCACTCTCCTATGTTGGTTTTGTTATTTTTTCTTTGCGAATGATGAAACGGTATAAAAATGAAATTAAGGTTTTGTTAGAATCACGGATTTTGTTAATTTAGGGTTTTTCTTATAGATTTTAATGTTTTAAAGTTATTGAGATTAGGTATGCAGATTGTGTAATGTTTGTAAAGCTGTTTACATTGCTTTTGGGTTTCAAGCTGATTCTTATACCTTTTTCATGTGGCAATTGTTGTTTTCTTAGATGAGAATAAGGCTAGTATTCCTTGTAAGTGGTTATTGTTGTGGGGCTTTATTGGGTTAATTAAAGATGAGATTGTCCCCATCTTAGCGGGTAACTAATTATGATTGCAGCCATTGGGGATATATCCTCTTTGTTCAATTTTTTCAATAACGAATATTAAGTCAAGTGAAATATGTTTCTATTTATGAGATTCAACTGATGGTGGTATTGATTTTAGTAGGCTATGATGAGTTTGTGCGGATTCGATAAACCTGAGATTGTTCGTAACTTGGCATAGCAACTTATTAAAATTTTAGCCATGATGGATGTAACATTTATATTTGATTGTTCTGCTGTCTGAGCCTATTCCTTTTGTTACATGATAATGATGATAGTCTTGATTGCAAGTGGATGTTGTAATGGTTCGCATTCGATTTGATAAAACTACATATTGTCCGCACTTTGGCGTGGCAAATCATTACGGTTATAGCGATGGCCTACGTGTATTGTTTTTTCAGTTGTGTCTTATGTCTGTTGCAAACCTGTGATTTTGTATGGGTGTGTCGTATAATGCCTATCATTTACTGTTTTAACCTTTAAGGAAACTTGCCACGGCGGGTGTTGGGTTTCGTTTCTAGATTGGCGGATGTAACCCTCATTGGTTTTCCATATACTTTGTTTGTATCTATGTCAGATATTGAGTGAAAGATGTTGTTGTGGTCGGCCTCGGTGGGTTCAATTAAAGCTGAAATCATCAGCATTTTGGCAGGTCGACCTACTAGCGGTTGTACCCATGTTGGATGTATGCTCTTTTTTTATTATTGATTTGTGTCACCCTCCTATGCAGTCATAATTAGAATTCTTGCAGTGGGTTTACCTTATGTTATATTCAATCTGATTTATGTTAGGAAGTGCTCATATCATATTAAATAATTATACGGCTAGAAATACGTAAGCCTATGGGGTCACACACGTATACACAAAAGTATCATTATTTATATATATTTAATGTAATTATAGTAGTTATGTTATTTGTATTAATTATGTATCATACATTTGGCTAACGGGCGTTTAATTAATCGTGTTGACTTATTAATTAATTAATGGATTAACAATATTTAAGTAATGGATTTAATATCGAATTTGACCAAAACAAATGGACTGCCCATCTGGGTCCATTAAGGGGCCGACCACTATAAGGGAAAAAGGAAGAGAAACGGCTTTTGGTGGTTAAGTGTAAATTACCAAAAGATATTGAGATTAAGATTTATCAAATCTCGTAACTTGTTCACAAAGAAAATAAACCCTCTCCCTCCTCTCTTGTTTATTCTAGAGACCAAAACCACCCACCTAGGATTTTTGGTTTTGATTCTCTAACTTAAAAAAGGCATTGTGCAAGCATAGATCGTAAGGTACGTGGTGACTAGCATCCGGTGATATATAAGGACGTGTTGTGTGGATACATCATAGAGGCAATCTCCTTTGATTTCTCTTAGTTTTCTAATATGATACAAAGGGGTATTCGAGTTTATTGTTAAGCTTTGTTAGTTCCAACCGATCACGCATCAAGAGGTAAATAAATGTGTTTATTTTTATTAATTATATAATGAATACGGATCCATTATTGGTGACCTTTTCCACTATAATTAAATATATATCATATAATTTACATGTTAAATCACCAACAATAATATCACGAGCCATCGTATGATCTTATATAATTAACTAGTATACGTAAACGTGGCTAAAACGTGAGTTTTTTGGGTTTTTGTGTGTGCTGATTTTAAACAGCCCCTATGGCATGATTTTTATAAAATTTGACCCTATATGGTCACCCTAGGGCCACAACTTACTTGTATGATTTCGGGGGTTATTAATTGTTGCTTAATTCTTTGATTCGTTGGCATGATGTTATTTTCTTGTTACTATATTATCATCCATGGCAAAAACATGCATTTTTTTACCATGAAACCAAGCCAACACCTTGTATTACATAATTCTATGGTATTATTGTGTGGGATGTGCAAAACCGATGAAACGCTAGACCTTTATGTGCTTTAATTGAAGTTCTAACGTTGTGTAGTTGTTTTTGGAGTTTTTACCATCGTTTCAGCATTTTTAGTACCTTTAGGTTATTTGTAGCCATTGTTTGGGCACTTATAGTGTTCTATTAGGTCTTATGTTAGTCCTATTTTATTCTCAAATTGTAACCGTTGGTCAATTTGGAATAGCGTCAAAGTTAGGGTGAAAGTGAAAAAACAGACCTGCTAGACCTTGTTGTAGTAAAAAATTAATTCCTGGAGATCCATTACATTTGGACTCTAAATTTTTTTTGTGCTGGTACACAACTAAAAGAGCTACAACTTTGTAGTTTGGTGCATTGATCAGAGAAGAATCATTCATGAAGTTTTCAGCCCTTGAAGTCGGTATAAATTTCATAACAGCTAATGTGCACATGGGGTTCTACTTGCTCTTGATAGGTCTTTGAGCAAGTAAGAACCCTACTTTTGGTTATTTTGGCTTGTCCCTTAGTTGATCTCTTAATTTGCATGGTGGCTCATGAAACCGAGCATAGAATTTTCATCGGTTGAGATTTTGCATGTCGTATGATAGTGTTTTATTTTATTGCTTTTTATATCAATTGTCAATATTATAAATTGCTCAAAGGTTTTGACCTAAAAATGAAACCTAAAATGTTCTCTAGACTAAATCTTCATCATTTAGTTAAACCTAAATTTTAAATATGGTGTGCAACTTAAATCCATTATTTTTAATAACACTTCAAATTGTTTGGTTGTTATATTTATATTGTATGTATTGCTCTTTAAATTTATATCCACTTAAGTTGCATATTAGATTAAAATGGACAACGTGACATATAAATATAAAAAATGCTTAGACTTAAGTTAAAGATAATGTTTTTAACTTGTGCTATGAAGTTTGAATGCATGCTTCTTCGTACACCTTTTGATTTACATGTTTTATCAAAATAATCCGTTACAAAATTAAGTCGCGTCGTTTAATTTCTTGAGATCACTCGCAATTTCCTTTTGATCTACGTGAGATATAGGTGAATTGCAACCCAAAGTGATTATTATCTGTGTGTGAGACCTAGACTTATTTTCACAGATTTCAAATTGGATGACTTAATCGAGTTAAGCGATGAGATCCTTGACCCAAGGAAAAGATCGGACTAAACATGACAGTTTGACACTAGTTGATCATTCACTAGTGCCATGAGTCCCATGGGATCTAAGATTTGTACATGTATTACAATTGGTGGAGTCACCTACATATTTACTCTATTTCATTGCTAGCAGATCAACTAATGTGATGAATGAAACCTCAATGAGGATCCTAGCCTTTTACGTAAATTAGTTGTTTTAATATTGTAAAATTGTGGCGTTAATTTCTGAAAGGATTAATTATTGAAAATTCTAAAAGTTTGAACTTTGTTTGTTTTGTAGATGTCAACTTCTGCTCAAACCATGAACAACTCGACGATAAGGTCAACATTTGAAAAGAGAAACTTTATAGGCCAAATTTTCTTGAATGGTATGGCAACTTGAGGATTATCCTTAAGTCTGACCAAAAGTTGGTCCATCTGGAACAGGCCTTGCCTTCGCCTCCTCATGCTATCGCTACTATCAAGGTTTATGCTGCCTATGTAAATAGGTGTAATGAACAACAACAAGTAGCATATCTTATGCTTGTTAGCATGCCTCCTGATCTTTAAAAGAATATGGAGGACTACAATGCATTTGATATGCTCAAGGAACTGAAAACTATGTTTCAACAACAAGCATATCAGGAACTGTCTAAAACTATCAAAGCATTCCATGCGTGCAAGTAAGAGGAAGGGTAATCTGTTAGCTCCTACGTCTTGAAGATGCAGGGCTATCTAGATCAACTAAAGCACCTTAGTTTTCCCATAACTTGGAGTTAGCTTGATTCTTAACTCTTTTTATCTAAGGACTACGAACAATTTGTATAGAATTACAACATGCATAACATGGGGAAGGAGATAGCTGAGCTACATCTTATGCTTAAGCTAGCTAAGAAAGGAATTCATATAAAGGATCATGCTCTCACTCCCACTATCCTTGCGATTAGGGGAGGGAAAATCTAGAAAAATAAGAACAAATCACAAGCTGCTCGAGGCAAGGGAAATGGCAAGGCAAAGGGAAAGATCGCTTACGCTCCAAAAGCCAAATATCCCCCACCTACAAAGAAGGAGCACCCAGATAAGGACTCGATCTACCATATGTAGAGAGGTAGGTCACTGGAGAAGGAACTGTCCTGTCTACCATCTGAGTTGAAAAAGAACCACCCTAGCAAGAGCATGTTAAGTATCTTAACTATAGAACTCTATTGTTTTCCTAATACTAAATCTTAGATTTTTAACACTAGTTGTGGTACCACATTTGTAATACAACTCAGGGCCTTAGGGGAAGTCAAAAGTTCAAGAAAGGAGCTTTGGATCTATAGGTTGGCAATGGAAATCGTAAAGCTATCGAAGCTATAGGAAGCTATGATTTAATCCTTCCTAGTGGATTTATCATTGTTTTAGACAACTGTCACTTTGCACATTCTATTACTAGAGGTGTTATTTCACTTTTATGTTTGTTGGATAATGGTTTTATTTATACGTTTACTGATTATGATACTATTTTATTTTCTAACGATAATTTGGTTTATTTTAATGTTATTCCTCTTGATGGTATTTTTGAGATTGATAAGCATAATCTTGAAATAAATAATTGTTCTATATACTCAATTATCAATAAAAGATCCAAGCGAAACTTGGAGTCTACTTTTTATGGCATTGTCTTCTTGGCCATATAAACAAGAAACGCATAACAAAGATGCAACATGACGGGCTTCTAGAATCAACTGACAATGAGTCTTTTGATATATGTGTATCTTGTCTAAGATGGCGCATAAGCCTTTCTCCCATGTAGGAGAAAGAGCAATTGATCTACTTTGACTCACACATACTGATGTATTTCGCACTTTTAAAACCACGTCTAGAGAAGGAGCTAACTACTAGGTGACTTTTACTAATGACTTTTGTAGGTATGGTTATGTTTACTTAATAAAACATAAGCATGGAGTCTTTGACTCGTTCAAGGCATTCCAAAATGAAGTAGATAACCAACTCGAGAAGACTATCAAATCATTTTGATCTGATCAAGGAAATGAGTATTTGAGTTAAGATTTTTTAGATCGTCTAAAGATTCGTGGGATTGTCTTGCAACTCACTCCATCCTTACACTCCACAACATAATGGCGTGTCTGAGAGGAGGAATCAAACTTTGCTTGACATGATTTGATCCATAATAAGTCTAACGAATTTGATAATGTCCCTCTAGGGCTATACTCTAGAGCCCGTTGCACGCGTACTCAATATGGTTCCAACCAAGAAGGTTGAAAAGACACCATATGAAATATGGCATAGGAAAGTCCCTAATTTGTCTTACTTGAAGGTTTGAGGTTGTGAGGCTCTCGTGAAATAAGACACACCAACCAAACTCAAAACAAGATATGTCAAGTGTATTTTCATAGGATAACCAAATGAAACGATGGGTTACTTTTTCTACTACCCACTTGAGAACAAAATATTTGTTGTGTCACAAGAAGCAAGTAGGAGCACTATATACTTTGAAAAAATTCAAAGGGAATGTGCATGACCTTCTGAGAATACTAGTGAACATTTGATTGAGGTTGAACACGAAAGTGTTATACAACATGATAACAAAATTCTCATTCATAGATCCGTAGGGATACCTCAAGCACCGGAACGATATGATTTATATGTCGATGTTGAGAAGCATGAGTCAAGGGATCATGGTGAACCCACTAATTCTAAAGCTGCATTATCATATCATGAATCTGGTAAATGGCTTGATGTTATGAATGCTGAGATGCAAATTATGAAAGATAATGATCTTCCTCCTGATGGCAGGACCGTTGGGAGCAAATGGCTCTTCAAGAAGTAGACCAATATGGATGACAATGTACATACTTATAAAGCTCGTCTTGTAGAAAAAGGTTATACTAAAACCTACAGGTTGATTATGAAGAAACATTCTCTCCTATTGCGGACATTAAAGCTATTCGGATTCTTATAGCCATAACAACGTTTTATGACTATGAGATTTGTTAAATGGATGTAAAAACCACCTTCTTGAATGGAAACCTAAACGAAGACGTTTATATGGTCCAACCTGAGGGGTTTGTGAATCCAAAACATGTCAAAAAAGTATGCAAGCTTCAAAGGTCCATTTATGGATTAAAGCAAGCGTCAAGAAGCTAGAATAAAAGGTTTGATGATGAGATCAAGAAGTATGGTTTCACTTAAAACCTCAAAGAGCCATGTGTATATCAAAGAGCTAGTGGGAGCATTGTTGTATTCCTAATCTTATATGTTGATGAAATACTACTCATGGGAAACAACATTCCAATGTTACAAGATGTCAAATTCTGACTTGGAAATTATATTCCAATGAAAGACTTAGGAGAAGCTGCATATATCCTTGGACTCGAGATCTATCGAGATAGATAAAAGCGGTTAATCAGGTTATATGAAAGTGCTTACATTGATAAGATCTTAAAGTGATTCAAGATGGAGAATTCAAAGAGTAGAAACTTACCAGTGCATTAAAAACCACACTTGAGTAAGACTTAAGGTACCTTGACACCTCAAGAAGTAAAACACATGCAACATGTTCCTTATGCTTTAGCTATGGGATCTATCATGTATGCGGTAAGGTGCACAAGACCTGATGTTGTGTTCGCTCAGAACATTATGAGTAGATTTCATCAGATACCAGGAGAATGTCACTAGACTATTGTTAAGAACATTCAGAAGTATTTGCGTAATACTAAATATATGTTTCTTGTCTATGGTGGCGATCTCGAAAGTGACTCAATGTTACTTTAAACATTGATGCTGGTTGACAGATCATGATGATTCTCGATCTCAAATAGGATACCTTTTCATGTTGAACAGAGGCACTGTTGTTTAGAAGATTGCTAAGCAAAGCACTACTACAATGTCATCTACATAAACAGAATAAATAGTTGTTTCAGAAGCTGTAATGGAAGCTATTTGGATAAGGAAATTCATTTATGGGCTTGGTGTTGTTCCTAGTAATGAAGACCTATGGATATGTATTGCAAAAATTTTAGCGCTATTATCATAGCCAATGAACCTGGTGTTCAATGAGGTTCGAAAGGTTCACTATATCCGAGAGGTAATTGAAGAAGGTGATATTCTTCTTCTCAAAGTTCACACAAATGACAACATAGCAGATCCGTTTATGAAGCCAATACCTTATAGCCAACATGTTGCACATGCGAGGAGCATTAGACTTAGACATGCTAGTAGTTTCATATAGATTTGTTTTTAGTATTTGAATAATTGGGATGTTAATCAGTTTTTATTACATGATGATTTGATATACATGGTATGATCATTTTCATTCTATATTGAATTTTTCCTATATTTGCATGTTTAATCTATGAATAATTTATTTATTCTAAATTGTCCATTCTTAGTTGGTGGTACGGGAATATGATAAAATTAAGACAAATTTGAGCGTATTGCTTATATTTATCTAGAATGAATATCTAAAGGATGTGTCCGTCAAACTCATATGTTATTTATTAGATGAACATTCCATGGATCAGCGTCAATAGTGAATATTACAAGTGGTTGTACATTACTCTTCCTTAGACTTGAGATGCAAGTAGGTTCTAAATGTGGAATGTCATTCCTTGATATGGTTAAACGTTGTCTAGAATAAGGTAGTTATATAGGCCATTATCAGGTGTGATGTAAAGTACATGAATGATACGTGTAGCAAAAATAGGATTTGTTCCTCCGCGTGTTTTAGGAGTTAGATACTATTAGGTCCCTTACTGAATTAATCTGATGTTTGCATGGTCATGCCCAAAGGTAGTCAAGATGAATCTTGATTAACTTTGGTAATCTAGTTTAATATCTACATCGAGAAACATAATGGTGAAACCTTTGGAATGACTTTGATCCATGTCCATAGTTTAACAATGTATCTAAAACAAAGTGATAATTAATGGTAAACCATTTACAATGAGTGTTTTAAGAAAATGTACTCATGTATTTCTAGGGGCATTAGGGTGTTGGTAGATGCTAACTTGTACTTGTGTAATTATTTGTGATAATGACGTTCGCAAGTAGGAGTTGTTAGGAAGTGCTCATATCATATTATATAATTATACATCTAGAAATACGTGAACCTATGGGGTCACACATGTATACACAAAGATATCATTATTTATATATATTTAATATAATTATAGTAGTTATGTTATTTGTCTTAATTATGTATCTTACATTTGACTAACGATTGTTTACTTAATCAGTTTGACTTATTAAATAATTAATGGACTAACGATAGTTAAGTAATGGACTTAATATCAGATTGGACCAAAACAAATGGATTGTCCATTTAGGTTCATTAAGGGGCCGACCACTATAGGGAAAAAATAAGGGGAAAAGGCTTTTTGTGGTTAATGTAAATTATCAAAAGATATATTGAGATTATGATGTATCAAATCTCATAACTTATTCATAAAGAAAATAAACCCTCTCCCTCCTCTCTTGTTTATTCGGTCAACCAAAGGGTTTTTGGTTTTGATCATCTAACTTGACAAAGGCATTGTGCAAGCATAGATCGTAAGGTACGTGGTGACTAGCATCCAGTGATACAAGATGATGTGTTGTGTCGATATATCCTAGAGACAATCTCCTTTGATTGTTATTTGGTTTCGAATAGGATACAAAGGGGTATTCGAGTTTGTTTTTAAGATCTGTTAGTTCTAACCAATCACGCTTTACGAGGTAAATGAACATGTTTATCTTGATTAACTATATAACGAATATAAATCCATTATTGGTGGCCTTTTCCGCTGCAATTAAATATAAATTATATAATTTACATGTTAAATCACCAAAATTTAATATCGAATTAGTCGCACACGTGTCCTTATTTATGTTATGCGTTTTATGACAAAATTTCTATTTAGCTTTGAAGTTTTACTTAATCATATTGTCATCATTATCATTGTGTGTTTGAAAGGAAAAGGTCCACTTAGTGTGGAAAAGGCTGATGAGAACGTTTCTAATGACTTTTTAAATCTTTTTTTGGGGCGTTTTGTGGGGTTTTGTGTCTGGTAGAAGAATGAAAAGCATATGGGTGCTTGGTATAACTATTATCATTTGGGATTATCAAGGTTACCATTTCTTTGGCCGAAAACCTACTAATTTGCTTAGTAAAATTTTTGCTTATGAGTTATGCGTGATGGGTATGTGAATTGTTAAAGGCTATGATGAGTCTGGTTTTGTTCCATGAGGTTGCGATCATTCGTATCTTGGTGGGGAAACTTACTGCAGTTGGATCCATGGCGGATCTATCCTCTTTATTTGTTTCTTACCGTGGTTGAGCCTCTTGTGCAGTGGTATTCACACTCCTTTCATTTCACACTAGTCACGCTTGAAGTGTGATTTTCTTATGCTTGCGGCGTTGTTTGATGATGACTGCCTCATGGTTGGGAAGTTGTTGAAGAACTAAATCAAACTTTTTTCACTTTGTTACAGTAATTTCATTTTTGCTTGACATCGATTCTTGCTTTCTTGACGACTGCATTGCTTGTACTAAGAAATCGGTTTTGGAGGAATAATCAGGGAAGCCATATCAAAAAAAATTCCAACAGAAAGGAATAAGAGTTAACTACATTTTTGGTCCTTGTGGTTTACGGTTATAACGGTTTTGGTCCAATAGTTTAATATGTAACGGATCCTGTCATGTTTTGGTCGACCTGTAACGCTTTTAGTCCATTTTTTTGTTGATCGTGAGTTTGACCAATTAAATAATATGAAATGGCTAAATTACCCTTGTTTGTTAATGCGAAATCACTATAGTACCCTCATACCATTTATTATTATTATTATTATTATTATTATTATGGGGATAGCTTGGAAACAATTTTTGTAGCTAATTGGCTACAATCCTCCACAAAAATACATAAGAAATGACTCAGGGACCCGCAAACAGGATTCAAAGACCCACAAAAATGACAAAAGGACCCACAGTTGTAGCACAAAATTGTAGCCAGTGGAAACAACTACTTCTAATGCTTTGGGGTCTTGTGATGGTTCTGGTTATGATTGAAGTGATCAAGCAGAAGAAGGTCCAACTAACTTTGC
>BQNB010048479.1:21776-38157 GCA_026074375.1 Tanacetum coccineum
ATTTCTACTTATATACAACTGATCAAATCTCGTTGTATCGCTTTTAAGCTTTTCATTATGATGCAATTATGGGACAAATGTTATATAAATTTTAAGGAAATCAACGAGATTACTTTTCAAATGACACATTTAGAGATCGTTCTCTTGTATCTAGCGCTGTGTATTATGAAGTAACCCCCGGACATACTTCCGCTGCGACACGCATTTTTGGGGGTGTTACAAAATTGATGAACTTGAATCTGATAAGGCAGAATTTTCCAACATATATGACATGCTTTTGCAAGAATGTGTGTCGAATGATATTATGTGTTTATACTTGCAATCTTCATCTAATTTAGATGAGATCACTGAATTACAATGCTTATATCTTCATAAAGTCAGGGAATGTGACTGTCTTGCACAAAATCTTTCTAAACAAACTGAATTTGTAAGTAAAGAGATTTACATTGAGCTTTTACGAAGTTTTGCTAAATTAGAAAAACATTTAATTTCTCTTGAAACCGCTTTACAACAATGTCAAGAACAACTGAAAAATGACACAGTTTGCAAAGAAAAGGCATCAAATGTATTTCGAAAAGAACGTGAACAATATTTTGAAATACAAGATTTGAAAGCTCAACTGCAAGACAAGAACATTGCAATAAGTGAGTTAAAGAAACTCATTGAAAAATGCAAAGGAAAATCTGTGGACACTAAGTTTGATAAACCATCTGTTGTTCGACAACCAAATGCTCAAAGGATTCCAAAACCATCAGTTTTAGGAAAACCGGCTCCTTTTTCAAACTCTCTTGAGAGAAAAAAATTTGCAAAGAAAAAGTCGGTTTCAAAAACTAATGAGTCAGAGGGTTTATCAAAACCAGTCACTCCACAGAATTTGCCTCAAACAGCAACGCAAGCTGTAAGAAACACAAATGTGATTAAACCAGGCATGTATCGAATTGCAAGTAGTACCACACAAACTAGAGCACCACAGTTGAATCAGACTTCTAGGAATACTAATCCTCGCGTATCTACATCTACAGGAGTAGCTCACAAAACTAATGTTAGCAGACCACAGCCTAGGAGCAATCAAATGAAAGATAAGGTCCTGCCAAACACTAGTCAAGTGAAGTTTAAGAAGACTGAAGTAGAAGACCACCCTAGGATTTCTCGTATTTCTAATCAAACAAAGTCTGTAACTGCGTGTAATGACAGTTTAAATTCCAGAACTTCGAATGTTAATGCTGTTTGTGCTACTTGTGGAAAATGTGTGTTTAATTCGAATCATGATGCTTGTGTTTCTAAGTTTTTGAAAGACGTGAATGCTAGAACTAAGAAGCCTAATGTAGTGCCTATTAGTACTAGAAAACCCAAAAGTCAAGCGAACAAATCTGTTGCAACACCCCATAAGAAAACAGTTGCATCAGAATCCACTACCACAAATTCTAAGAGTTACTATAGGATGCTATATAAGAAAACTAGTAAGGCGTGGAAATGGTGGATAGCACAACAATGTCCTTCATCATAACATTGGGACCTAAGACAAAATGGAAATGGGTACCTAATAGTCTCAGGATACGAAATGTCCGTATGTTGATTAGAAAGTTAGTTTTTCCTAGATTAATGGATCTTAGGATATACTAATGTCTTAAACATACAAACACTTCTAGGATCCAATTTCGTCTAGTGTATTCCATCAGTCCTCTAATCTCTTGCAGATTGTACCACTCATCCTATTCATTGTTGACTTGGAATGCACTAAAGACATGACGGGCAATCTATCCTCTGCTGTGCAATTTTGTTGAAAAATATTGTTGGTACCCGTTCATTATTGGCAAATGATGCATATTGGCACTAATTCTTGGTTATGGAGATTTGGTTCGAAGGAAATATCACGATCAAAAGGGTTGTACTACGTCGAAGGCTCAATCACAATCTTTTCTCGGCTGGTCAATTCTGTGATGCGGATTTGGGGTTGCTTACGGAAATCTAAGTGTTTTGTTAGAGATCCTTCAGGGAAACGAATTACTAGCCGGTAATCGTTGGAATGATTCTATATAATTTCTCTTCAGAAACAACTTCTTCAACTTCTAATCTGTCTCATGGCTAAAGCATCACCCATACTAAGCATGGTTGTAGATGGACATCGTAAGACTTTTCTTTCAACTTCGAAAACAACTACATCAGCTTGTTTCATAAGAAGAATGTTTGTGGTATTGGTTTACCAAAAACTGAAGTATGTCACGGTCGACTATGTTCCTCTTGTGAAGATGAGTAACTCAAAACGAAGTTCATCAAGTCAAAGATGTTCCAAGTTTAAAGGTCGATTAAAAATTTGCTTCGCATGGACTTGTGTTGGTCAAATGCGGTGTTGCTAGCTCAATGAGAAGAAATATATTAGGTAATTGTCGATGACTAGTCTTTAGATACACTTGTACTCTCTTTACTCATTTCCAAGGATGAAACACCAAATAGTTTTAAAATAGTTCTCACGATGATCTAAAGAAATCTTCAAGCTCTAGTAACTTTATATTCGAACTGCATTGAGGCACTAGTTCCTTAACAAGTTCCTTAATGCATTTTTAAAGAAGATGGAATTGAGGGCATCAATTCTATCTTGAACTGCTTGACAGAACGGCGTGTTGTCAAAAGACGAAGACCCCACTCTCGGTGAGGCTGCTCGGAACAATGCTAGTCGGCTTCAAACTTCCTTTATTCTTTGGGTGAGAGCAATTGCACCCGCCCATCTATACTCAAAAACCCTTGGATCAATCTTCATCCTAACTATACTGAGAAACATCCTTTTACATCAATTAATCGACCTGAAAACCCTCAAGCAAACACTTCACATCTTGGTTGACTTGTTACCTAACCAAGAGATGGTGAGAACCTTGGATAAGTGAAAGAAAAAAGGGGATTCGTGTCTTCTTTGGTAGGATACTCCACTCGTCAAGGATATCGTGTCACAACAAGTGAACAAGGTTGATAGTTGATCCATCCATCTCAGACTGTTGGTTATGAGACTCAAGAGATGTCAGAGACGTCTTGTTGCTAAGTGAACTTCATGCCTCGTTCCCCAACTACAAAATGTATCTCCTTCAGCAGGATACAAAACAGTTCCATCAATAACAGGAGTGGGATCTTCTTTTCGTCCTTTGTACGATGAATTTTTTCATGATGGTACTTCTTGTTGTCACCAAGTCTTCTTCTCCCACGATAATTCTATTCAAAATGGAACATACATTAACGTATTAACTTCATCAGAAACCGACACTCCAACAAAATGTTGATGCTGAGGAAAACAAACGATAATCAAAAGCAGAATTACCAATCCTTTCTCGTACGCTGGTACAAGAAATTGCTGAGTCCTTTCTTTATCACGCAATATGGTACTTCCAAATATTCATACCTTTAATCAACCTCAAGATTCCGAATGCCGGTTTGGGCAAAAGATCACCCGTTAAACTCAAGTTCGTTCGGCAATTCCATCAAAGCGTCGCAAACAAGTGACCAACTGGGGCAAATGTCCGATCCTGGAAATGTGTATGTTTGCACTCACCATCGAGCTACTGTTGAACAGTAAAACATTAAGGAGGCAATGGTGATTTCTGATAATGGATTGATAGCAAATGCAGAAATGAACCGTCATCAGTTTGACAAACTACAAGTCTGGGAACTCGTTGACAAACCCTTTGGCAAGAACGTTAATCAAGCTAAAGTGTTATGGATAAAACAAAAAGGATGAATGAGCCTAACTGTAATTCGCAACAAAGCACGACTTGTAGCAATAGGGTATATGCCATGAAGAGGTGTATTGATTTATGAAGAATATTGCTCCAGTTCTGCTTGAAAGGCCTGTCAGATTTTTCGTCGCTTACGCGGCACCACATGTCTTTTCTAATTTATCAGATGACGTGAAAACTGGATTTTCTTATTAAGGTCCATGAAGGAGGATGTATGGTGGTTTATGTTGCACAACAGACGATTCATTGATCCTGACTCATCCAGACAAAGTTTAACGGCTATGGGAAAGCTTCTTATATGGATTGAAACATGCCCTGTGACGGCCTTGGTCTGATGAAACTATCAAATATTATTGATTTCCAAAGTTTACTAAACGGTATCATTGTCCCGACATTATTCTAACGGGGATAAAAATACGGGGGGAAGACATTCTACTTGTTCAAATTTCCTGTTGATGAACATTATTTTTGGTTCACAAACCCTAAATTTTCATAAACGTTTTGTAAAATTAAGGCATGGTTGATTTAGTTGCCTTAATGGGGGGAATGAAATTCTAATTACGGACTTCAGTTCCACCAATCCCACGCGTATTTTTACTCATCAGGGCCAAATATACTTTAGAGATTCTGAAAAAATATGGTCATCGAAAAAGGTGACAAAGCATTGGTTACCACCAATGGCTACCAAAACCTAAATTAGATGCGGACTTGAGTGTAAACCCGTAGACCAAAACTGACAACCGTCAGCAAAATCGGGTCACTCATGTTTCTGAATCTAGTAGACCCAGACATAGTGCAAGCTGTTAATGTTATTGTGCAAGATTTCTAGCGACCGACTGAAAAAAACACACCTCAAGAGGTTTACAAGACTCTTTCGGACGTAACTTATGAGGTACCATTAATCGTGGACTCTGGAAGTATCCGAAGGGTTCTGGCTATGCACTAACGCTTTTTTCAGAGATGACGACCATGCCGGTTGCGTTGATACTGCAAAAGACTTTGAAGGTAATACAGTGCCTAGGTGATAGACGTTAGTCGAGTTGGATGTCAAAGAAAGCAAGACTCTATCTTACAAACATATTTGGTCTGTTTGTTTTTGTACTGCATGGTCCATTCCGCAGAGGCGTGATAGTGGCGTTATCGCCAAGTTATGCTCTATAGTAATGTGGATGCGGACACAGCTTCAAGATTATGGCTTCAACTACAACAAAATACGTTGTATTGCGACTCTCAGTCAGCCATAGCTCAATATCATGCAACCCCGTGCAGCACTCCCGTACCAAGCACATCCCATAACGGTATCATTCTCAACAAAGAACGAAAGTTGGAAAACGAACATAATTGGAATTGTATTTGTCAGAAAACTGAATACCCATGGGTGACATGTTTATAAAGCCCTTCCTGAAGAAAGGTTTATGTATTTTCGTCACGGACAAATTGGTATGCGATGTTTGACTCCAGCAGAATGGAGGTTCTAACAACAGAATCTGCGTGATACTCATTTAAAACATTCACATGTACCTATTTTTGAAAAAAGGAAAAATACAAAAATATAAAATTTCAAAAAGAAATACAAAATCAAAAAAAAATTCCAGAAATGTTCTCATAAAAGTATTCTTCTCGACATGTTTCTTGGAATCTCGATAAAATTTAGTACCTTGAAAGAAATGTTGTTTTATATCGACACGGGCGTGCTAAATGAAGTTCGAACCAGGAGTTTCCAATATGCTTTCAATACATGTCAATTCTATTTTTTTCTTAATGGCTTATGTGCAAATATCAGTACGGAACCCAGCGACTCTCAAATAAAGAAAAGTTCTATCTATAAAGATAACTTAGCCATAACTAACGAGGAAATTCAAATTTTCTCGGTATTCTTGGAGTTGTTACTTACCAAAACATTTAAAGTTTTAAGTCTAAGAAAATGATAGTGTACGCATACAGTGCGCTTACCCTTAAAAGTTGGATAGAGATTAGAAGTCTTCTAACATTGGTGTTTTTCAAATTACTTGAACATAATTTTTTCAAGAATTTCTCACTGACGATTAATAATCTTTCAAAATTGTGTGTTCAACACTCCATCTTTCAAGGGGGAGTTTTTCGAAAAACAACATTTAATGAGTTTGGATACATCATCTCACGACCATTCTTATGTATTCAAACCATTCCCAAAAAGTCTCTTAATAACAAAAGTAAATAAGGACAATTAATAGATAATGATAGTGTATTAAGATGACTAAGTGTTCAAACCTCAATCTTATATTCATTTTTACAACTTAGTATCATATATTTTTTGTGTCAAATACATATGTAAAATTAAGGGGAAGTAGCAAGTTTATGTTCCATTGTCATTCATGCTAAAGTAATGATTTTCCCCTTGGTATCTTTAAGACATAATTTTAATCACAAAGTATTTCAAAAATAAGTGCATTAGTATTAAAGATAAGAGGTGAATGTAAGTTAATTTAGTGATCTTGACAAATAAATAAGTGATCTTATCTGACTCAAAGTGCTTGATACTCTTCGAAAAGGTTTTATGGTTACGATCTCATACCCGACAACATCTTATTTCACGAGATTCTGAAGCAGTAATAAAGTTGGTTATGGGTTGGTATTCTGTGCTTACTATAGATCCAACCAGATACCGTCGGGATCTACTCCAAGTACACTCATAGTTAGAAAGAAAATATGCAGTCTTTAGGTATATGTTTGGAGATGAATGATGTATCAAGGGAAAATGCCGACTAAGATTGAGCTAACACTGGAACAATCACAACAAGGTGTTAGTAATGATATTTGGTAAGCATTGAAGGGTTGAAGTAGAAAATGAAGTGTGTGATAAAGGCGTCTAAGAAAGAAGCCCTACACACAACTTTGGCAGAAACCGGGGGTCAATTACATGTATTGCTTGTCAATGAAATCACGAGTATTGTTATGCGGACATTGAAGACGGACATTCATGACTACCTAGAGATGTAATGCACAACCCTTCCCAACGTCATTTGGGTTTCTATAAACATCAGAAAATTAGTCTTATTTGGCACGGAGATACCACATGACCTTCTATTGACTTTCTACATTCCGAGTGTTAAGATTGAATAGGTTGGCAGTCTGCTTCAGCCTCCGATTACTAATAAACCAAAATGCATCTAATCAAATCTAGAGCCAAAGAACGATCATCATTAATCTATAGGACACATTCCATGACAAACTCTTGTTGACTAATCATTAAGTGACAAGACTTTGAGACAGAGTCCTATACAATTATCCTTGTGATTTCTTCCAGAACATTAGAGTGGCATACTCTTTAGTATTCACAATGACGAATGGAAATCCCCTTCCTAGTGTCATCATCAAAACGGCACTGCGGTAGGTGAATATGCGAGATTCTAGATGAATCAAGCTTCTGTGTTCAACTGGATTTCGATAAAGGGTCCAGTAAATTGAATTGACAACAACTCAGAAAGATAGTAACTATCTTATCTCTTCTTAAGTTTGTTGCATTTGGACGTTTCGGTTATGGACGAACTAGCAAAGCATGGCAAATCTAATACATCTGTGTTAGAAGATCCTTCCGCCTTTGAAGCTTGGAAAAACCTGTCAAGGAGTTCTTTGAATTCCTCCTTATCCAAGTATAGTATTTATACTATAAAACGGTCCTTCTACGGAACCGGGAGGTTAATCTAACCAAATCCGGACGAATGACAAAGCCAATTCGTCCCGCTTTATTGCAAAACTGTTTTTATGTAGGAATACATAAAGATGGAGATGGTGATGCTTTCCACATTCCAGCTGGTTGAATTCGAAATTCATTACAATGCTCATGCTCAATCTACAAAGGACATTCATATAAAGCATCAAGATTCAGAATCATGAAAGCTTCAAGAATTAAAGCAAAGACTTTCGCCAAATTGATATACAAGATTTAACTTCAAACGATATCAAGTCTATTCAAAGGGGAGCTTGTTAGCAAGCTTTCAAGGAGGATTGCAAAGTAATGAGGCTTGTTGGTCAAGACACAATATCGCAGGGGGGCAAAGACGATCAAGACAAAAGGATAAGGTTTAAGATCTCGGACGAAAAAGACAAAAGTCAAAAGACAATGACAAAGGCTAATGATCAAGATCACAAAGCTGAAGGAACAAGCCTACAACATAGACAGGACAAGATTCACAAAGCTCAACGACAAAAGCAAATCTCTTTGATCTCCTCGAAGGAGTGTCACAATGAATCACTTCGGGGGGAGATAGTTAGCTTCAAAAATATTGAGTCCGAAAAGGGATGTTCTGTTCATAAGTAAATTAGGTTGGAGTCACTACATTAATATGTTATGTATTAGGCTAGAGGGTTAAACGGGCCTATTATTGTAATTAAACGGGTCAGTGTATCTGGGGAAAGCCCTACGTAAACCCTTGAGCCCCGGCCCGTGAATTACTAAAGGCATGCATGCCTTTTAGTCTTAACTAATGAATACCCCTTCCAAGGATGGAGAGGTGTTGGTCTTCATTTGAAAACATTCTATTACAAGGTACTTCAACCATTCCTCTTCCATTTTCTCTCTTTTGTTTCTCTTCTAAACTTCTTTTAATATTATTCTCTTTTCAGCTTAAATTCGGTGTAACTGTAATGAAGTGAAAGTGATTACGGGTTACGACATGAGGTTTTTTGTTGACTTATATTAAGGCGTCTGTAATGAAAAAGATTCATGTTCGCATCTAGGACCTAAGTTATTTAGGGATGTCTCAAAGTATTACCTAAATGAAAGAAGCAAGTTGTTAACTTATCTTACAAAGCCAACCACTACGGTTCACTTGACTATCAATACATGGAGTAGTAGTTGTAAAAAAAACTTTATGGTTGTCATAACCCATTTTATTGACGACTGGAATACGCAATCAAATGGATTATAAACTTTAGGACCCAAATTGATAGTCATAAAGTGGAGGATATCAGTAGTGATTTGCTTAAATATATTGTCGGTTGGGGTATTAAGAATATGATGACTATGACCGTAGACAATGCACCAAGTAATGATAAGGCACTAGATCATTTGATTAAAAAGTTGCTTAATGTTAAAATACGAGTTGAAATTTAACCCGCGCGTTGCGGCGGGGGGCGAATAAAAGAAACTTGAGGGGCCTTTTTTTTTAAAAAATTTATGTAAAAAAGTCGTAAACAATTAAAAGTTGAGGGTCCGTTTTGTAAATTTTTTTTACTTTGGGCCGGATTTTGGGCTAAATTTTTTGGCCGGTACTGTAGCATTTTTTGGGTCGGTACTGTAGCACTGTAGCAGCTACAGTGCCACATTTGTGAATTGTATATAAGAGTAATATGATGAAGGAAAACATTTTCATATTAGATGCATGGCTCCATTCTAAATCTTATTGTTAAAGAGGTTTAAAGGAAAGAATTATCATGTTGATTGTGTAAGCAAATGCATGATCAAATATATTAGGTATTCATCATCACAAAGGTATAAAACAATTTTAAAAGGTGCATGAAAGAAGTTGACCTTGAATCAAATAGGTTTTTGTGTGGTGAATGTCCTACTAGATGGAATTCCAAGCATGATCTGTTAAAGATTGCATGCTCGTTAAGGGAAGTGTTTTTCAAATATGAACTTGTTGATGATTGTTATTATCGTGATCTAGAGAGAGTGCCGAAACATTCAGACTTTGGTATGTGTGAAGGCGTTGTTGAATTTCTAGAAAAATTCAAAGCTAAAACAGAACTAATTTCCTCCTCTTCAAAGCCCTTAGCGCATCTATTCTATAGAGAAATTCTAGATATAGACAAACATCTTTGTTATTGGGCGACTAAACCCGAGTTTTTGTTTTATGGTTGATGATATGGTTAGAAAATATAACAAGGGCGGAAATTTGGATGAGCTTTTAATGTTACTATGTATTTGCCAATATAGATCGACTATGAGAAACATCTTGTTCTCATGGGTTCAAAAAAGGTTGGAAAGTACAAACATGTCTAGTGAAAGTCCTTACCGGATGAATTCCTCATAATGCCATGGTAAGGAAGATGTTGGAAAGAATTGATTTGTGAATCGAATAGGAGTTTTGTTTCAAAATACAAAACAGATTTGACACGGTTTTGTGTCAAAAAGTCATCTTAAAAAACCAAGAAATCAAAATCTTGTAAATCATTTGGTTGGGATAAGGCATTTTTGGGTTGAATACTTGAATTTGGAAGACTCCGGCTCCATTGAAATGGATACCGAGTTAACTAGGTACCTAAATGAGCCGCGAATTAAATTTACTAGTGATTTTGACATTCTCGAGTGGTGGAAATTAAATGCTCCAAGATTTCCAATAGTAGCTCGAATGGCTAAAGGTAAATTACTAATTTCAGAGGATTTTTTTTTTAATATTGTTTTTCGTTATTGTTGTTTTGCAAGTTTTTATTATTTTTTAATATTTTGGGCAATTCAAATAACCACCGTCGCATTGGAGTCGGTTTTAGTACGGCGGGGTCGTGTGTTTTGCCATTTAGGACTAACCATGTCTATGTCGTAGTTGAGGCTGTTGCTATAGTCCCAAGATTGGGTAAGAAAGTCCAGAAAAAAGCTATAATAGATGACATTGATGGTCTATTAAATGATGACGATGTTGCAAAAGGTAATAGCTTATCTTGTATGTGTTTTTCTAATGTTGTTAAAGACTCTCATTACTTTTAGTTTTTTTTTGTTATCAGTTGTATTAGTTATAGAAGAAGAAATTGCAAAGCAAATCGCTAAAGGCAATAAGGAATGGAGTCGCACAGATTAAGTGTTTTTTGTTGAACTTGATTAGTTTGTTTATTTTTGAACCATTTTCATATAGATTGTGGTAGATTTTGTATGTTTTGGAACCTTTGAAAGTTACATCGTCTACTTGTTGCTAGTTACAATATAATTGTCTTCTGTTGCACAGTTTTGTATTTCAAATGGGCAAATCATGTTTTTTTATCTAAGCGTATGTCATTCACTTGTTATTGTTATTGTTCTACTTCCATTCCTGTAAAGAACATTGTTTTTTTTTACCTAGCATTGTGATTAATTTTTTTTCCTTTTTTGCACTGTTTGCATACTTAGACCTAATATGCATCAGACCTGAGCCAATTTTGCATACCAATGAACACTAAATTTTTCCTTACTGGCATCTTTTTTCTTATTGCAACCTTTTTTTTTACTGCAGTATCACAGTTTGTTGTTGAAGTCAAGTTAATGTGATATGTCTTGGGCCACTTTATAAATACAAATAAGCTCATTCCACTGATTTAATATAATCACATATTGTTGCTACCGTAACTCCATTACAAAATTTTAGATAGATTATCATAGTTGTACATCATTGTCAATGTTTACTGTTGAATAGTTTAGTCGTTAGACATTTTTATTAGGAAATTCATGCATGTGTAGTGCATGGGGAAAGAGATATTACCTTAAGTGGGTCCTTCAACATGGTTACACAAAAACGGAAATAACCCGATAAGTACCGATTTCTCGTTATCGAAATCCCGTTTCGTACGGTACCGGTACACACCTTTCATGCCCGGGAAAAAAAAGGGACCATCAATCGGTATTAGTTCGGGACGGGATTGGTAGTTTGGTACCGAGCTCCATCCCTACGATAACACGAAAATGAAAAAGTGAAAGGATGACATTTTTTTAGGAGAATTACATATATATCCCTATTTTGCAAAGAAATTACATAATATCCAAACAAACTTCAAAAAATATATAAATATATCCATCTTTTGCTTCAAACATTACAATGTATTTCCTTACTTTTTAAAAAAAAATTCTCGGTGAAAAATTTTGAAAAAATTTCCACAAGAACGTGTTGTTAGTGATAAAAAAGTTTGTGGAAGGAAATTTTTCTAAAAGTGGATAGTTTTGCCAAAATGTAAATTGTTAAAGTGGATAGTTATTGGGATCACTAGTTATAACAAGTTTATAAATTTTAGGAAATAATAAAAGTTTGTAAAAGAAGTTTTTCTAATTTTGAGTCTTTTATATTTTTTTAATGCAGCAAAAGAAAATTATGATGTAAAAAATTTATTAATGTCTAAATTTTTTAACTTGTTATAGTGTTGTGCAATAAAATTTTGATATTATATTGTTATTTCTCTGCAAATTAGGGATATACATGTAATTCCACCTTCTTTTTTTAAGTGTTTGGTCACATTTGCATAGAAAATGAGAAAGGATGACTTAATTTCATTTTCCATTTTTTTTATTTTATTTTTATCTATTCTCTTGATGATCAATTTGATTTTAAAGCAGGGGCGAACCCATAGCATTAAGTCTTAGATGAATAATTTTTTTAGTATGGTAGAAAAGAAAAAAAAATGGACTACAAAGTACGATTTCATTAAATCTAAATTTTAACATATTTATACTATTTACAATAAGAAAAGATATTTATGTAATCACATAATTTTGAGACCGGGTTCATTTAAAAAAATTCGATATTTTCGCAAATCTAATATACACTAGTGACATAATTCCATGGATTTCCCGTGCCATCTGTGAATCACCTAGCTCCGCCCCTGTTTTAAAGTACTTAGAGGAATTGATCTTAAAGTTAGACATTTACTTGTCATTTGCTTTTATTTCTAAGTATTTATAATTTTTACTTTCATTTTATTTTCTAATCTCTAATAAAGATCTTTAATTATACCACTAAAAATTTTTTTACTCTCGTAAGTCATACAATCTGATTATAATAAAATCAATAAATTGTTAAATTTCTTAACAATGCTACCTACATCAATAGAATTTTTTTATCTTGTGACTCAATATTTATCAAAGATCAATGAAACAATCATAGCCATCCAGGTTCTCATTATATAAAACAACTCACTTATTGGTTAATCTTTTTTTTGAAAAATTAATATATCACAAACCGTTAATCTAACGCAAACGAAGCATATATGCGCACCGAGAATTAATTCATCTTTTCTTCTAGAGGGACACTCTTATATACTACTTCTCGTGTGAATTTTTTTCCGATTTTTTTTCAAGTTACCTACTGAAAAAATCACATGTGAATTTTGTATCAACAAGATGTAGTTGAAAAAAAATCAAAAAAAATGGTCGCAAGTAGATCGAGAAGTTCAAGTGTTCGTTATGTAAGATAAAAAAAAATATGTAGTCGTTGACTAGTGTATTTTTTATACGGTGGACAATTTCCAGTTTGTAAGATATTTTGTTTTTAAAAAAGGGTGAAAAAGTGAGTCTTTTTTTTAATTTAATAAAAAAAGAGTCGGGTTACGATTAGTTCACTTAGTTCTTTGAATAATGTTGTGTTAGATTGATCTCAAAAATCCCACGTACATATAATATAGATTCTCTGATTTGGTTTTGTTTAATATTTTTTGAACGAACGAATTTTTTATTAAAGAAAAACCACTAGCAAGAAGCTTACTAGAACATTAAAGGACCCTAAGGTGCGATTTTTTAACCAATCCACCCAACTAACGTAGGCTTTACATCTATAACGACAGCCATACGAAAGACTTAGAGACTAGACTCATCAAATATATTCGCCTTGAAGAAGGAACAACACAAAAATCTTCTTATTTGAAAAGCCCAAATGAACCACCACATACCATAACACACCCTTCTACTAATCGGTTATGCTTAGAAGGAGCCAGTAAATTAGTTATACAAGAAATCCTCTCATCAAAAGAATCAAGCTCCATTTACTCACATACCACCAAATACAAACCCTCCGAATAAAATAGTTAACAAAACACCCATGTTAAACAATGAAACCCCCCGTAGGTTATGATATATTATTTCACCACTATTTATAAAGTACAAGACACAAAGAAACTCTAATGGACCCTCAGCCCACAAACAGGCCCAAGCCGACTAACATAATCTATCATCTAATAGCGTCGTCTATGAGATAGCGTTCTCTAACCCAACCACGCTCGTTCTTGATACTTTTTCAGTGCATGATTTTTATTTGTTTCTATTTTATCCGAACAATGTTGTTTTCATTGTATGTGTTTTACTAGTTGATCAAGACACGTCACATTTAGAGTATCTAAACTTCACTCTACTTAAATTAATGGGAGGTGACTTGTACACATATTTTTTGTCATCTACCACTAATGTACACCCGCGGATGCACACAGTACAACACACAGATGCATATTTAGTGGTAGATGACAAAAAGATTGTGTGTACAAATCACCTCCCTAAATTAATACATACATGTATCATCGAAGCTGCAATAACAAATAATGTAGGTTTTTTTTCAAAAGCTACATGGAAACATATTGGGCTTTTGAATGGACTTAAATTCAGGCCTAACTTAAGTGTTTATTTCTTTTAAGCAACACAAAATAAACCCCCTAGTTGATCACATTCCCAGCTCTACCAATCCTACCATCAACTCCATGTATAGCATGAATGACCCTAACCCATAACGAGTCACTTTGATTAAAAAATCGCCAAACCCATTTAAACATTAACGCTCTATTAAGCGCTAATAAACTAGATACACCAAGACCTCTTTTCTCCTTTGACGTCAAGACTTTATTCCAGCTAACCCAAATCGACCTTTTACTATTAAGATCATTACCATTAAAAAAGTGACACCGGATAGATAATAACTATTGTGTTTACTAACAAAAACCCCTACACCTTCAAATTCAATGCCGGATCACAAATTACTTTTCTCGAAACTATTTACCATATTAACCTTCTTGATATCATTATAAATACACACGCTAATTAATTAATTAAGAGTAAAATTATGTTATTCTTAAACTGCCTAATAATAAAGTTAATAAATTCAAAGAAGATAACGAGTGAATGTACCTGAGGCTAAGAAGACGGAAGTAGTTCAATTTTCGGTACCGGAGAATGTAAAGTCTGTTGCGATACCAATGAAAGAGGTATGGTTTTTTGATTTTTATTGATAAAATTGGGGGTGTAAGCGGTGTGGATTAGATTTTGGTGGGCTGGGCTTAATTAATTGGGTTTATTTACAATCCATAATCCAAACTAATTGAGACAGAGCGAGTAGGGCTGAGCAAAGTGAACCGAAAACCGACCCGACCCGACAAACAGAGCCGAACCGAGCTTATTCGGTTCGGTTTTCGGTTTTGGATATGAATTTCGGTTTAGTCGGTTCGGTTTCGGTTCGGTTCGGCTCAAACCCGACATTTAGTCGGTTCGAACTACTAAACCGAACCGAGTTTATTCGGTTCGGTTTCGGTTTATATAGGGTTCAATCGGTTCGGTTCTCGGTTTGCAAAAATCCATTAATCGGTTTCGGTTTTAGTCGGTTCGGGTCGGTTATGACCCGATGCTCACCCCTAAGAGCGAGGCATGCTTATCAGATTAACAGTAGGTTTGAGGCTTAAACGATGAGTTTTATATGGTTTACGGCGGGAGCGGGGTGTAGCATCTCGGCTACGCCCCACCCAAAGCATATATATCTATAATCATACATTATTGCGATGGCATTTATGATATGTAATAATAATGTGTCTAATATTTGTTAGTTTTCAACTTCGTAAGATTGCAAATTCTAATTATAAAAGCGTTTTTTACGTCATGCTTTTAAGTGAAGTTGTAATTTAGAACGGTGCAACTTAATAATTTCAATTTTTTATACTACCATTGTAAACTTAACCAGTCTAGTGCGTAATTGATGATCAGGGTATGGTATCATTTCTTCAAGTTGTTGCATGAAACATATAAAAATAATAATAAACGTCAAATAGTACGGGTTTGGTTGAAAATCGCGTCGATATAAAACATCACGATAAAATCCCAATGAGAACAGGGTGCCGGAGTAGATCTCCAATGGGGATCATGGCGGGTTAGAGGATGACTTTGGTAAGGATGGGGATGACCGCCTCGTCACAAACCCGTCTTATTTTCTTTTTTTTGTTAAAAGGTTACCCCGGTAAAATATATTAACAAAAAAAAACTAAAACTCCCTGTTTGATCATTGTATTTGATCTGATATTGTCTAGCTACTAGAATCTGATCCTAACACTAGTGTTTATGACATGCCATAAACACAAACAAAAACCTAGCTATTAAGCCAAACAAACCCGTCTTATTTTCATTCATAAAACTGTCAATTGTCTATTACTAAAAATAAATAAATAAATTTAAATGTTATTACAAACTTAAAAAAAACAGTAATTAATATAATCTTAAGAAACATGTTGCGGACCGGATTATAAAATAACAATAAGGGTCTGTTTGGTACGATGAAATGAAGTAGTGACGGAATGTAATGAACGTCGTAATAGAATAAATGAAGTAATGGAATGACGCATTGCGATCATAATTATGTTTGGTTGTTATGATAGAATGGAATGTAATCGATAATAAAAAGACTAAAATAGCCTTTGGTGATATATTTTTTTAGTTTGGTAGGTAGTTTAATAAAGGTCTTTTTTGTAATTATGATTCCATTACAAGATGTAATGAAAAAAACAAGGGACCCTTAATGAATGAAAATGGTGGTTTTTGATGTAATAAATGATTACATGTAATTAGTCATTGCATTCCGTAATTATAAGCAAACATAATTTTCTCATTCCGTCGTAATGATCTTTTCCATTCCTACTCTCATTACGATGTACCAAACACTACGTAAGATGCTAATACCACAACGACACTAAAATGA